>CAUYPK010024478.1:0-16112 GCA_963574355.1 Loris lydekkerianus
TTTTTTGGGAGATTTTGTATGGTTGATGCTATTTCAGAACTTGATATAGGCCTGTTCAACATTTCCACTTGATGCTGGGTAAGTCTTGGAAGGTGAGGTGATTCCAAGTATTGGTCAATTTCCTTCAGACTTTTATATTTCTGAGAATAAAGTTTCTTGTAATATTCATTAAGTATTTTTTGAATCTCTGAGGAATCTGTTGTTATTTCGTCTTTGTCATATCTGATTGATGAAATTAGAGATTTTACTCTTTTATTCCTGGTTAGGTTAGCCAATGGTTTATCTATTTTATTGACCTTTTTAAAGAACCAACTTTTTGATTTATTGATCTGTTATATAATCCTTTTGTTTTCAATTTCATTTAATTCTGCTCTAATTTTGGTTATTTCTTTTCTTCTACTGGATTTTGGGTTCGAATGTTCTTCCTTTTCCAATTACTTGAGATGTCACATTAAGTTGTTAACTTCTCTCTTTATGTTCTCTTGAGGAAGGCTTGTAGTGCTATCACTTTCCCTCCTAGGACTGCTTTTGTGGTCTACCAGAGGTTCTGATAATTCATGTCTTCATTGTAGTTTTGTTCCAAAAGTATGGCGATTTCCTTCTTAATCTCACCTCTGACCCAGCTATCATTTAGCATAAGGTTATTTAACTTCCATGTTTTGGTATGAGTATGCAGATTTCTGTTGTTACTGAGTTAAACTTTTATTCCATGGTGGTCTGAGAAGATGCAAGGAATAATTTCTATTCCTTTAATTTTACTAAGGTTAGGCTTGTGACCTAAGATGTGATTGATTTTGGAGTAAGTTACATGGGCTGATGGGAAGTATGTGTATTCAGTTTCGTTGGGATGAAATGTTCTGTAGATGTCTGCTAAATACAAATGTTGGATGGTTAGGCTTAAATCTAAAATTTCTTTGCTCAGCTTCTTATTGGAGGATCGAACAAACACTGCCAAAGGAGTGTTGAAATATTATGGAGCTGGAGGAAATAAAGGGGCTCATGTCTGTTAGAGTTTCTCTTATAAATTGAGGCACATTCTGGTTGGGTGCATAGATATTAATAATTGAAATCTCATCATGTTGAATTTCACCCTGAACAAATATGAAGTGACCATTCTTATCCTTCCTTACTTTTGTTGGTTTAAAGCCTATTCTATCTGCAAATAAAATTGCACACCTGCTTTTTTCTGATTACCATTTGCCTGACATATGGATGACCATCCTTTCACCCTGAGTCTACATTTGTCTTTTAAGTTAAGATGTGATTCTTGTATGCAACAAATATCTGGCCTGAGTTTTTGTATCCAGTCAGCTAACCTATGCCTCTTTAGAGGACAGTTTAAGCCGTTCACATTAATGGAGAATATTGATAAGTCTGGTAAAATTTTTGGTATCGAGTTTTTCAAAAGTCCAGTGGACATTTTTAATCCTTTCACCAGTGTGGAAGTTGGAGTTTGATCAAAAGATTCTGAGTGAGTTTACTTTTGTGGTAGAGGATTGGGTTGGTCATTATGGAGGATAGGTCTGAGGATATTCTGAAGAGCTGGTTTGGTTATGGCAAATTTCTTCAACATATGAATGTCATTAAAATATTTAATTTCTCCATCATAAATGAAACTCAGTTTAGCTGGATATAGGATCCGGGGTTAAAAGTTATTTTGCTTTAGGAGATTAAAAGTCGATGACCATCCTCTTCTGGCTTGAAAAGTTTCAGCAGAGAGATCTGCAGTCATTCTAATATTCTTCCCTTTGTAGGTAATGGCTTTCTTACTTCTGGCTGCTTTGAGAATCTTCCTTTTCATATTAACTTTAGTGAAGTTAATTATAATATGTATGGGGGATGTCTTATTGGGGTTGAGTTGTGCTGGGGTTCTGAAACTGTCTGCTATGTGAATTTTAGAATTTCTAGGTATGTCTGGAAAATTCTCTTTCATAATTTCATGGAGAAGGGCCTCTGTGCCTAGCGAGGCCACTTCATAGGTTTCACGTTTTCCAATGAGTCAGATATCAGCCTTCTTTGAATTATTCCAGAGCTCTCTGAGAGAATGACCCATTTTTTCTCTTCATTTCTCTTCTGCTTTGAGTTTGTGAGCATTTAAAGGCTTTGTCTTCAATGTCAGAAATCCTTTCTACTGCTTGCTCCACTCTGTTACTGAGATATTCTACTGTATTTTTCAGTAGAATATGGTCTACAATATTCAGTAGAATATGCAGCCCTGTATCTTTGAGGGCTGCAAATTCTTGCCTCAGTGTGTCTAAGTTTGGTGGTTTTGTCTTTAAATTATTGAGACAACTTTTGAATTTCTCCTTGAATTTCTAATTCCATTTTATTAATCTTGTTTGCCATCCAAATTCTGAATTTGATTTCTGACATCTCAGCCAGTTGTTTGTGAATGCGATCTTCAATTACATCTGCCATATCTTTCCTTGGGGGTATTGATCTATTCTGGTTATTCATGTTACCAGAGTTTTTCCACTGATTCTGCCCCATGATTGTTTTACTCCCTTTTATTTTTCCCCTGGAGCTTTGTCGAGGACCTGTACAGTGCTGTGGCCGGAGAAACTGGGGCCCTGTTTAGTGTGGTGGGGCTTAGTGGTTCTGTCTTGTTTTCAGCTGGTTTCTGTTCGACCCTAGTGAAACAGTTACTCTGGTTTGAAGTGTCAGCTGTGGAGAAATACCAGTGATTAAGTCACCCTGCCCACTACAGGCAACAATTGGAAAAGGAAAATCAAACCTTCCTACAACCACACACCCAGGGCACCACCTGAATAGTCCTTAGGTGATTGGCTCAGTTCAAAAGGTCCAAATCAATTGTCTCAGTCAGCACCTGTCTTGGGTGTAAGAGTTTAAGAGGTCTCTGAGAACTGGATCACAGGGGTCTGGTGACTACTCTGATATGGCTTGCTTCAGTGCTGCATGGAGTCAGGAGGAGCCACCCAGCAAATAGATCAGTCTGGGAAGGTTGATGCCTCCTTCCCCACCTTGAAGCTCTGTCACACCCAGTATCTGCTAGTCCCGCAGGGCTGTGACCCAGTCAGTTGTCTGCAGTGAGCAGATACTCCAGAGGTTTGCACCTGCCTAAAGCACAAGGAAGTCTGTCTCTGCTTGTCCAGGCCACTTGCTCTCTGCCTCTATCCAGCAGGAGTGGTAAGACCTGTCAACCTTGGGCACTTGATGGAGGCTGGGGGTGTTCACTCAGTTCCAGCCCCACCCTTAGTTTATGTTACTGGCTGAACAGAAGAACCCTGTGGGAGTTTTTTTCTGACCCTGCTAAATTCCTCTGCAGAGGAGAGGCTGATTTGAGTTCCCAGAACCTGTGCTTCAGGCCCTGTCTTTACTCCTGCAGATTTGTATTCGCAGCTCGATTAGTCATCAGCTGTAGCCTCTTGGCCTCCTTTGTCTACAGGCTGATGATCCACTGAGGGCTGGGTGCATCTTAGGCTCAGTAAAGAGGTCCTCTGGATCAGCCCCACCCTGGGAGTTTCCCGGCTCTGCGCATGCGTTTTCTAGTCCCCGCGTTCCACCCAGGCCAGTACCGCCTCAGGCAAACCCTTTACTCACGGGGCCTGTGTTTCAGTCCCAGGTCTGTTCCATGGTGGTTGCCATCTGAGAAGATGCCCGGCCTCATCTGGTTACCCAGGGAGACAGGAGGCGTGGCTATGGGATATCTGGGGGTGGGCCTTGTTATTGCTAAAGATGGCTGCTGCTCTGCACCTCAGGGCACCGCCGCTCTGGCGTATTCCCTCTTAGCCAACCGTCATCTCCTCACTCCTGTGCTGCAGCATTAGCCTGTCCATCTGCAGTCCAGGTCCTGTCTACATCTCTCGAGAAATCACCCAAGAATCTGGACTCCTGGGGGACAGGCCTCCAGACCTCAGAGTGAGAGAGGAGAGGAGTTCTGGGAGCTCAGAGTTACATGTCAGAATGCCAAGCTCATTGAGAGTAAATGAGCAAATAAACAGATACAAAGGCTACCAGACACACAAGCCCTAGATACAGAAACAGACAGAGACACATAGACATACAGACAACACCCATGACAACAGCAATGTAAAAACAACTGCAATAAAAATAGTGATCATCATAAAATAATTTTTTTAAAAAAGAGAGAAAAAAGTGGTGTTTGTAGAAAAGTTAAAAGAGAACAAAGGAGAAATTAAAATTAGAAAAAATAGAAATAAAAAATATATCTATATAAGAAATAATAAAAAATTAACAAAAGCTCCTCCAAGAAAATGGTGAGGAAAAACAGAACAAGAAAAAAAAATAAATAAATAAAAAGGCACCAACTACAAAAATATTGTTCTTGTATGTAGAAATATTCATCTATATGTATGATGTAGGGATCAACTTTTGTAGGAACATATTCATCCTGCAGTATACTTTCTGGATACCTGGTGTCACTGTGAGTGGTTCCCAGGCTCATACCTGATTCACAGTTTATACTATTACCATGATAACCACCTTCCATGGCTGATCGCCATTTTGGAGTTTCTGTAAAAGTTTGTTACCTAACTATTGTGTAACCTCAGCTGTTCTGCTCCAGACAGCACTCCCACTCAATGCAGAAGTCCACGCTTCTCAAATCTTTCCAGTCTGCTCCCAGGTTCTCCTGAAAACTGGCAACTGCAATCGGCTGTGGGGGAGGGTGCTGCTGTGTTTGCGCAGTTGCTGGCAGGTCTGCGGCTGAAAAGTCCCATGGCTGTAGCTGGTTCCCATGGCTGGAGCGCTCGGGGACCTTATTCTGAGTTTTATGGTTCAGAGTTTCCCTTTTGGATCGGGACCTGCCAGTTTTCCGTGCAGCCTGAACTGCCAACCCCCTCCAACATTCTCCACCGGGAATGCTCCAGGTCTATTCAATCATTCCTGGTCTGGGGGAAGGCACCTGCCCTTTTGGGTAGTTCAAAATATCTGTTTCCCGGGCAGGATCCCTTCCCTTCAATTGCCCAACAGGTTGCCTGGCTCCCTGTGGTTTTGAGTAGCTCTCCTTTTGGATGCCTCCCTCAGTTCAGGAATAAATATTCATCAATTGGGTTTTGTCAGCATTTGCAAGCTGCTGTCCTCCGTAAGGGAGGGGCCTGCTGGCCAGCACGGCCAAGCAGGGAAGAATCTCTACAACAGAGTCTGTGGTTTTAAATTACCTCTCGCATATAGCAATCCACCAATTCACTGAGCATCTCCAGCTGTTTGTCCACACCAATAATCCACACACAGGGAAGTTCCAGACCACTTTTCCTCTCACCTGATGTCTTGGGAGAGGTGGGCTACACATCCGTCCTGTCCGCCATCATGCTCCGCCTTCCGCCATTAACATTTATTGAGAGAACTGAAAAAATGTGGTGGAGTTCTATTCATCTTATTTTGTGAAAGCCCATTGTATTATTTTATCCTTTGCACCATTATGGAAGCTGAGTTTTGTCCATTAGTTTCTGGGTGTCTACTTTGCTGATGGTCCATTGTCATGGTCAGTATGAAGAACAGGTCTAAGTATTTCCTGTCATAATGCCAAGCTCATTATTGAATTTCCTCAATATTTGCCTATCAGTAAAATATTGATTTCTCTGTTTATTTTGAAGCTTAGTTTATCAGGAAACAGAATTCTGGGTTGAAAATTTTTCTGTTTGTGGTTAAAGGTAAATGACCATTCTCTTCTAGCATGGAAAGTTTCAGCTGAAAAGTCTGCTGTCACCCTGTTGTAACTGCACCTGTAGGTCAATTGGCACTTACTCCTGGTTGCTTATAGAATTTTCTATTTAGTCTCAACTTTAGACAGGTTTGTTATGATGTGTCTTGGACATGCTCCTTTTTTTTTTTTTTTTTTTTTTTTTTTTTTATGGATTTGAATATCCCTGTTATAGGTGTTTTTCAGAATGTTTATTTAAAAATGAGAAATTTTCATTCATGATATCCTCCAGTAGGCCTTCCTTTCCTTTGGGTTGTTCTTTCTTTCTTCCCTTCAGGGATACCTGTAATTAATATGTTTAAAATGCTTCATGAAGTCCCATGATTCTTTGAGTGAATGTATGCTTTCTTTCTCTACTCTTCTGTCTCTTTAACTACAGGGATAAGCTCTAGAGCTTTATCTTCTAGCTCTGTGATTCTTTCTTCTCCATGGTCTAATTTGTTATTGATACTTTCTACTGCATTTTTAAGGTCTCTGATTGACTCCTTTAATTCCTTAAGTCTGCCATATCCTTTCTATAGTCTTCATATCTTTCCTCCATTCTTTTCCACTTTCTCAACAATTCTCTTTATTGCCTTTGCCAGCCATATTTTAAATTCCCTTTCTGTCATTTCCATTACTTGTTCATAGGTGGAATCTTCTGCAATAGCTGCCCCAGGATCCCTTGTAGGAGGCGGGGTTGCCGAGTACTGGCTTTTCATATTGCCAGAATTTTTCTGTTGGTTCCTCCTCATGTGTGTTTTCTTCTTGTTCACTTCCTTCCTATCTCATTTTTCCTCACTACCTACTTTTCTTTAAGTGACCTTATTTCAGAGTTTAGGTGTTGATGTGTCCTTTTCATATAAGGCCAAATAGAATAAATGGGTAAAGAGATAGAAGGGAGAAAGAAGAAAAAAAGAAAAAAAAATGGGGGGGGGTGAGGTGAAAGAAAAGAATCGAAGAAAATGAGAAAAGAAGGACATAAAGAGAGATAAACAGTGACAGGAGAAATAGTGGTGTTTGGCAGGATGGTATGGCCACACCCATAACGCTAAGCCTTTGGGGATTGGGCTGGGTGGGTCCTTTAAAGTCAGGAGCTTCTTATCAGCCCATACAAAAGCAAGACCTCATTTCTGCCAAATAGAGTAGGAGAAAAAATAATCAACAGTATGTCACAGCAGAGACCTACCAATATTGTCTTTCCAAAGGCCGAAGCTAGAAGGACACCTAGACTTGTGACTTCCTTGAGCCTGACCAATTTCATCACCCCCTAGCAAGACCAAAACTGTGACCCCACAACACTCAGAAAAGAGAAACAAGTAAAAATAGGTAAAGAAAATTATAAATACAAATATATAAGATGAAGGAAAATATAGGCTGTTATATGATAATTTCTGTGGGAAAGATGAGAAAAGTAGAAAAATGTTTACCAAAAGAGAAGTAAAAGGAGAGAAATAAAAAGGAAAAAAAGAATAAAAAGGCCTGAAAAAAGCATAACAAAAATGGAGTAGTCCTTGCCACTGAAGAAAGTAAAAATGAACAAATGAAAATACAACCAATGACATTAAAAAAAAAAAAAGAAAAAAACAACAACAACCCAACAACAAAAAGAGAAGTAAAAAACTAAGAAAAAGATTGGGGAAAACAGCAAAAATGAAAGAAATATACATGTGTATAACTATTAATATATATATATATATTTATTTATTTATTTATGTAGAAATGAAAAAATTTTTCTTTTCATTTCTGTATGTATATAGAGAGAAAGAGAGTGCACAATATACTAAGTGGACACTAGGTGGCATTGTGGTGTTAGGAGACAGAGAATGCGTGCTTGTTTTCCTGTGAAAAATGAGAGCCGGGAGCCATTCTCTAGCATCAAAGAGGAGATTGGGTCCTGCTTTCCTTATTTACTTTCCCTCAATCAGGGCCTGGTTACTTCATCAGATTCAGTCCCCATGGGATTGGGGTCCTAAAGCTCTTGCCAGATTCCTTAGGAAGCACATCAAATAGTGTCCCCTGACAACAAAATAGCCTTCCCAGGGGTGTGGGTCCGCCCAGCTCACACCAAGGATGGATGCCCAAGCTCAGCAAGTATTCCAGAGCTTGCTTTGTACTAGGACCCTATGGACTGTTTCTCCCAGATGGCCTTCCCACAATGGCAGTGTCCAGCTAGTAGCCAACCCAATGGGAGATCTACCCCAGCTGCTGGATGCTGTCCAAGTCCTCTCACTCATTTAAGCCTCCCAAGGCAGCTCCAGTGAGAAGTTTAGCTCAAAATCTAAAAACTGCAGGACAACCTTTTCCTGTCCCCAGTCCTCTGCAAGTGGGCTGGCCAGTTGTCCTCTGCCTATTCCCAAGCACTTGCCTTCTGTGTTGGTTTTCCTTAGCTCCAGACCTCCTCGCTGCATCCTGTAGTCCCCCACTGCTTCACTGTGTCCCCAGCGTGATGTCCCTAGGTAGGTTCCCCCAGCCAGAGGTGGCTGGAGTTTTCTTTTCCCTGAATTGGTCTTTCTGAATGGAATCCCAGGTAGGGTAGGTCTCCCATGGCCATGAGTGGCTAGTAGGAGATGTTTGTAGCCCACCATCTTGCTGTACCCCCTTAGTATAAGTTCTTACAGATTTCTGATGCTTTCTCATTCTGCCTTTAATTTGACTACATTAATACTAAGTTCTATCATGATAGTTTATTTATTTGACCTACTATCTGCATTCTAATCCCCTATCTTTTCCAGTTGCGTTTCTTAAATGTTCAACCTTTAAATTGAAAGACTGATGACAACATCTAGAGAAATCTGAACATTATGTTTATCTTGAGATGGAATTTTGCCAAGATGAGGTCAGAAAGAGTAAAACATTGCTTTTAGTTCATTGGATTAATGTCTGCCTGCTACTGACTGTAGTTAAATAATAATCTTTGTTTTTGTTCTGACTTAATTACTTGCTCAAGTTGAAAATAGCAAGGGTCCTTTAACTGATTTTGTGAATTGATATTTAATACATGGTCTGCCATGGTTACCCAGCCTGGGATTTGTTACTTTAACATATCAATCAATGGCAAAGTCAATGTGGAAGCTGTGAGTGATTTTGGAAGTGTCTTTGTGTTCAATAGTCTTGTACCTTGTTTGTAATTGAAGGTCATTCTTTAAGAAAAGAGTGATATCTAAAACTGTAAATTTATTGTACTTCTAAGCTCTTGAGAGTGGAGATTTACAACATCAATATATAGCTGAGCTTTACCCATTCAAGCTACTAAGAATGATGCTCATGCTTTAATTATTTCTACTTGATGAAGCCAATTCTAGGGATATTATTCTTTACTTGGTGGGTTCTTAGAAAATTTCTGTTTTATTATCACAAACCTATAAAACAATACCTTTTTTTGTTTTAATGTGGCCTTTCTCTCCTCAATATACTTGTAAGACTTTTCTTGTTTTATTTTCATATGATCCATGTGCTGGGAATATTTTATTTAGAAGTTTCATCTCCTACTGGTTATAAGTTGTATTAAAGTGTTACTTGTTAAGGTTCTCAATGAAAACAGACTCCAAGCTCCTATTTCATCTGGGTTTTATTGTTGGCTAAAAAGTCCTCCCCAAACCCTTATCATCCCCCATAAAGGATATCATTTCCTAGTCCCCGGGACCTATGAATCAGACCCTAAATATGATCACCAGTGTCATTCTGAGAGAGGTAGGGGAAGATGTGACAAAGACAGAGAGAAACAGGCAATGCAGTAATGGAGGCATTAACTGGAACAATGTAGACACAAGTCAAGGAATTCTGGAAGCTGGAAGAGGCAAGGAACAGATTTTCCCTTAAAGTTTCTAAAGGGAGTGCAGCCTTGCCAACCCCTTCATTTCAGTCTAATGAAATTGATTTCAAATATCTGGCCTTCAGAATTGTGTGAAAATTAATTTCTACTTTCTTAAGCCACCGAGTTTTGGGAATTTGTTACAGTGGCATCAGGAAATTAACACAGATACATAACATTTTTCCTTGAAAGATATGAGATACACCTACTCCTGACAAAAATATAGTAACTCACTTGAGTTATATATGATGGTTGTGTTTCTCAGTAGTTCTATGTAATAAGCTCATCCTCTTGAGTTGATACTGAGTTTTTGTTTTGAGTAATGTTGCTCTCATTTGTCCTTAAGTGTCATACCTAAACAGACTATCAAATTAACTCTGAACTTTTCTACAGAATTATTTTTTAAAATGGGAGACTATTTCAGTGATATCTTTTAAAAAGAGGCACATTTTTCACTACCCGAATAATGTATTTCAGACTTTCTTTCTTTGTAAACATTCATATTCCTTTATAAAGCCTCAAGTTCTGTTCAGTTTTCATTCCACATTATAAATTGTGGATTAAACCAAAGTTTCCTTCCTTTACACATGTAAAATTGATGGTACATCTAATTGTTCTCTCAAATGGCTAATTGTATTTCTAGTCGCCTACTTGAAGGTCTAATTAGCCAATTGCATATGCTTTTGTGGGGGCAAGGAGATAATTGGCATTCTCAAGCAGGTAATTAGAAAAGCAATTAGTAGTGCCCACGACTAATTACAAGAATGAAAATTATACCCACCAAAATGGTGCCAGTGTCTACTGGGCAGAAAACCAGTCTCTGGAAAGTGACAGAAGGCTTAATGTATCTGGCAATATTAGAATGACAGGCAGCAAAACGAATCATGAACTAGACCTACCTAAATTTATAAGAAACTTTCTATGGAAGGTCGTCAGAAGTCTAGCTGTGGCAAAAAGATACAAATTGGGGATGCTTGCCTATTGCTGATAATAACCTGACCAATAAATACACATGAACTTGTATTCACATTAAGAGCACTATGATCCTCAAACTTCCTTTATTTCTGGAAATAACATATTATGCTATTCATTCTAGAGTGGTGGGTTTTGACATTATGTCATCAGTATCCATTTTTCACATGTTGAAAATAAAGGGTTTTATGGAGAGTATCACTTTGTTTGGGTTGCTTTTAAACTGCACATGAGCAATTCCTCGAGTAACAGACTTTCAGTTAAATGTTTCAGCAAATTCACCCTTTGCAGAAGCCTCCCGTGGTTAGCAGGTTTTGTTGTTGTTGAAATTGTTGCAGATTTGATGCCAGATTAAGCTTCTGATTGTGCTCTCTGTTCTTTATTACACAACTACTTATTCCATGCAAATGAGAAGGGGTAGAAATAGGAAAACATGTTTTATCTGACAGCAAGTTGAACAGTTTGGCTCTCCAGCAACAAGAAAATAAAATAAAACTAGCAAAAGTTGATACCTTAAATACCTAAAAATATTAAATCTGCTGTCAAGAAAAACGAAAAATCCTGAATCATTGCCCCTCCTGACACATTTCAAAACGAGTATACACAGCACAAATTACAGTGCACTTAACGGTGCTGTAGCGCCCCTCCCAGAGCACCAAGTCCTACTGCTAAAAGTGTTCAGCAGTGTGGGTTGTGCATGGATAGTTGCCTGAAAGAGCTAAAGATTGTAAGGTCAAAGTTTCCAAATATAGAGCAGGTATGCCAGAAGAATTAATGATGTAAGTGGGGAAGATGCCTTTGTCATTTTTTCCTATTTTTAAATTTCTCTGCCCTAGCTGTATTTTCCCATCGTTCCTCCTGCCCAGTCTTAGTCATTTACTTTAATCAGGACCTCCTGCCTTGTAAGCCAGGGCAAAAGTCCAGGACTATGGGAAAAATGTACCTTGAGGAAAAGGCAAAACAAATGCAAATCCACTATTACGGTTGAGCAGTTTAAATGCTGCAGTACAATTGAGGATTAAATTCTGGAAAAGGGTATCCAACATAAATACACAACCAAGAGGTTATTTTTTTTTTTTTTAATTAGCAATGATTGAAGGATAATTCAGCAGAAGGATTAAAGGCATTAATTACACAGCAGACAAAGAATAAACAGAACATGCTTAAAATGTAGTCTAAAAGGGTCTTGTTAGCCAGAGAATAAGGGTGTTTTTATTCCATTAAGCATTGTGTATGCTTTCATTTTTCTCAGAACGCATTCTGTTCTGTGTGTATTTGCTTTTATATGTTTCCCAGATCAATTTGGGGACCATAGAATATATGATCTAAAATGTCATTGTCTTGGTCTCACTCCCCAGAACAGGACAATTGACAAGTGGTCACCCAGCCTCTACCTAACTGTGAACCCACTGGCTCCAGAAGCTGTCTTATTAGTTTAAAAAAAATAAAATCCCTTTTTATTTAAAAGAGCCTCTTTACTTTGAATTGACTCACTCATTTGTAACTCTGACCCACTGTTCCGTTCCCCAAAGCTGCCACAAGAAGGATCCAGCCCTGATCCGGTGGCAGCCACTCAGATACGGAAAGGCTCGAGTACTAAATCTTTTCTCCAAACTGCCCCGACCTCTGCCAACGATCTTTTTATTGTTGAATTTTAGCTGATTTAATATTTGTTTGAAACAATGACTAAATAGTAGTTCAGTTAAGCTTATACTCAACCAGAAGGATAGTATTCAAATTTGGGTGGGGGTAGAGAAAGAAAGGGAAGGAAAATGCTTATAACTTGATTTTTTTTTTTACCTACTTTTTTTTTTTTTACAAGTAAAAGTTACAAGTAAAAACTTGTAACTTGACTTTTTTTTTTTTTACCCACTTTTTAACCGAATATATTGGTGTCAGGGAGACCTTGCTCAAATATGTTTTTAGAAGCTCCATGCTTAAGGTAATGCTTAAGGTAATATTTCATTTGCCTTTTTTTAGCTTCGTTCTCTTTCTCCTGTCTTCTGCTGTTTATTTTAATAAACTTGCAGTAGAAAAAAAAATAAAGGGCAACTGTTTGCTTTACTCTCGGTTCTCACCCCCCACATACTTCATACTTTATGTAGAGGTTTCATTAGTGTTAAAGAAGGGACTGTCAGGAGGCTTTAAACTGGTCACATTTTCTCTTAGCCCTGCCTTCTCCCAAACCAGTGTAGTTTCCATGATTTACACGGAGCAACCCTGAGAAGTCACAGATATCAATGAAAGCTGAGAATCTGTCAGTGGTCATTAGACTCTATCTACTGACGATGGTGATGTTACAAGAAATATATTATGACAGGCTCCTATCTCAGGCCTTTTGCTATCCTGCTTCCTTCTGTTTAAAATCTCTGTCCCAGGGATCACATTGCTTACCTCCTCACCTACTTCAAGTCTTTACTTAAATGTCACCTTTTCAGTGAGGCTTTACAGATCACACCATTTAAAACTGTACTTCCTTCTTCCTTATGCCCACATGCTCCTAACCTTCCCTGCCCTACTTTTCCCCATAACACCCACTGCCATTTCACACATGCTCTTTCTCATTCTTATTTGTGGGATATATCATGTGTGGAGACAGTGTACACCATACAGTATGTATGTGCAGTTTTGAGCAAACATCTGGATAAGCAAACATCTGTCTAAGGACCGCACAGGTTAAGACATAAGAAGCTCCCTATGTGTTCCTCTCAAATGTAACCACTATTCCAACTTTTATTATAATAATTCCCTTACATTTGTTTATTATTTATCACTATGCATACATATAATGTAGCTATTTATTATAGTTAAAACAAAAGACCAAAATATCTGAAATTCTTTTACAAATCAATTTCTACACTTATTTCAGAGTATCCCCAAACTGTTCTTCACCCAGCCAACTTGCTGCTTCTTTCACCAGCTACCTTAGCTCTATTTCATCTCCCATGCCCTCCTAGCTCCTTCCCTAGCTTAGACTTTTAGATTCTCCCTTACTAGACTTTTAGATTCTTCCCCAATTCTCTTAATGGGACTTCAGTGAGATTAAACTGACTGACGTAATCTAATCTTTCCAAAAATAATTAACTCCTTTGAATTCAAAATAACTATTGGGTAAATAGCAGGTAATTTCCTTTATACCTGAAACAAACTTAAGTGCTTATAGAATTTCCAATATTTGTTACCCGTCCTAGTAACAGGAAAACTCAGGCTGGTCCTGACAGCCAAACTCTCTTTATTCTCTGGTCCCATCCTCAAAGTGACTTTGCTTTGCTTGAGGTTATCACATGTACAAGCCAAAATTTCCATTTAGATTTATTCCAAAGATTTCAGCAAGCTTATTGCTTCACAGATGATCTCATTTTGTTTTGATAATGTGCCAAATCATTTCATATACAATCAAAATGAGTAATCAGAGGTTATGCAAATGAAACTTTATCTTCTTTGAAACCGTAGCCTAGTTGAAGTTAGCTGTTATTCTCTTCCGCAGACTTCTCAGTGGAACAATGTTCACCTTTCTTTAATACACTATGGAGTCCAGAGAACGGCACTCATTTTCTTTTTATGTTGTTAGAATTAGATGTATCATTCAGCTATAATCTGAGTTCTACAATAGCTGTAATCACTGTGTCACTAGCCCCTGAAATGAATTCTTAGATTCTGCAATCACTGCACTATGAACATATATTCTGTTGAGAATATTGCCATTTTGCCTACCTAAAGCTATGTGCAGTAAGTCTAAGAGTATATACCTAAGTTAACGTCTCTTGTAGCGTTTTATCAATGCTCTGCCTTCTCTCTACATTGGCTGTATTTTACTCAAACCAAAAGTTATGAAGCAATAGATTATCCATCTAGTTTAGAAGCATTTTGGACAAAGGAGAAATACTAAAAGTTTTATAAGAAAAAATGTAAATTTGGGTTTTTCCTGCTTATTAGCTTCAGTAGTTTGATTTCTTTCTTCCTTTCAACAATAGTTTTTTAAGTGATAGCTGATATTATTATGTTCTATTTAATACATAGAGAAAAATACACACAAAAAAATCTCTACTTCAAAAAATATAATTGAAGTATCTATTTTCGGTGTGAGGAAAAAGAAAAACATTCTTTCTAGAGACAGTACCTGTTTTCAGTAGCAAATTGATCCAGTTCTTTGAGAAACTTGTTATTGTCAAACATTTAGAATAAAGAGTATTTGGAAGAAAATTGTATAAATGATTATATTCATATCAGTAGTAAAATTTTAAGAATATGCTTTATAGACTGTTTTTAAGGGTTCTGCACTGAATTGATCATGATAAGAGGGTCTTGATGTAAGTCTTCAATGAAAATAAAATATATTTTATAAGAAATAAATATTTATTCATTATCTATGCTCCTATGGGCTTTTTTGTTCATAAGGGTTTTTTGAAGAAATATCTTCTTTTATATATATTTATTTTAAACTCAATTATATAATGTTATCTCCATTTGAAAATTTTTATTTGGTTTATCATTATAGAAATTGAGGTAAGTTGCCAGTGTTTAAAGGTTATAAGTTCAAGTGTGCCGATTATTAGTATGTCTTAAAGTGACTTCGATGCTTTCCAAAATATACTGATAAAATAGCTCATCATCCCTATTCTGTTAAGCCACAATGAAGGTAATACTGCTACTGTGGATTTTGCAAGACAAGTTTCAAGAATCTGAAAGCTTAATTTAGTTTATAACAAGATGCTTGAGGGCTACTTTGTTTTTAATAAAAATATGGAAAGTAGCAGATGAAAACAACCCTGAAGATGCCAGTCAAATAGCAGTAATACCAATCAGTTGGCAATTGATTAACTTATCAAATATGTATTCACAACCACTATATTTACATGCCATATGTGCTGACCCAGTAGAAATGAAATAAGTTTTAAAACTAAAAGTAGGGCAAGGAGCAGCTGCCGCGGAGCCGCCGGATGGACCGCCGCCCCTGCCCGCCGCGCCATGGCCGAGAGCGACTGGGACACCGTGACGGTGGCTGCGTCAGAAGGGCCCCACGGCCGCCCAGGCCAAGTCCAAGCAGGCCATCTCAGCAGCTCAGAGACGAGGAGAAGATGTGGAGACTTCCAAGAAATGGGCTGCTGGCCAGAACAAACAGCATTCAATCACCAAGAACACAGCCAAGCTGGACCGGGAGACAGAGGAGCGGCACCATGGCAGGGTGACTCTGGAAGTAGGCAAAGTGATCCAGCAGGGCCGGCAGAGCAAGGGGCTCACACAGAAGGACCTGGCCACGAAAATCAATGAAAAGCCACAAGTGATCGCAGACTATGAGAGTGGACGGGCTATTCCCCATAACCAGGTTCTGGGAAAAATCGAGAGAGCCATTGGCCTCAAGCTCCGGGGGAAGGACATCGGAAAGCCTATCGAGAAGGGGCCCAGGGCAAAATGAACACAAAGCCTCGAAATCAGTGCGTTCCGGCTGATCTTGTCTGGCTGGTTCCCTTCGACCACCAGACCACCAGTACCTACGTGGGCCTCCTCGGGTGGCTGAGCCGGACACGGGGTCAGGC
Source organism: Loris lydekkerianus (assembly GCA_963574355.1). Classification (NCBI taxonomy): domain Eukaryota; kingdom Metazoa; phylum Chordata; class Mammalia; order Primates; family Lorisidae; genus Loris; species Loris lydekkerianus. The sequence continues at coordinate 15,986 of CAUYPK010024478.1, forward strand.
TTGCCTAGCCCCTCCCCAACCCACACCTGCTGTCAAACAAACAAAACCTTGCAAACTAAAAAATAAAAATAAAAATAAAAGTAGGGCAAAATAAGAAATGGCCTCTAATGAGCGTAGTATTATTTTG
>CAUYPK010024480.1:0-10628 GCA_963574355.1 Loris lydekkerianus
ATTCTGGTTATTCATGTTACCAAAGTTTTTCTGCTGATTCCACTCCATGATTGTTTTACACCATTTGATTTTTTTCCTGGAGCTTTGTCGAGGACCCGTATAATGCTATGGCCTGAGAAACTGGGGACCTGTTTGGTGTGGTGGGGCTAAGTGGTTTTGTCTTGTTTTCAGCTGGTCTCTGTCCGACCTGAGTGAAACAGTTACTCTGGGTTGAAGTTTCAGCTGGGGAGAAATACCAGCAATTAAGTCACCACACCCCCCACAGGCAACAATTGGAAAAGGAAAATCAAACCTTCATATAACCACACACCCAGGGCACCATCTGAATAGTCCTCAGGCGATTGGCTCAGTTCAAAAGGTCCAAATTAATTGTCTCAGTCAGCACCTGTCTCAGGTGGGAGAGTTTAAAAGTTCTCTGGCACCTGGATCGCAGGACTCTGGTGGCTACTCTGATATGGCTTGCTCCGTTGCTCCATGGAGTCAGGAGGAGACACCCAGCAAATAGATCAACCTGGGAAGGTAAATGCCTCCTTCCCCACCTTGCACCTCTGTCACACTCAGTCACTGATAGTCACGCAGGGCTTTGACCCAGTTGCCTCTAGTGAACAGATACTCCAGGGGTTTGGCCTGCCTGAATCACAAGGAAATCTATTTCTGCTCATCCAGGCTGCTGCACTCTGCCTCTATCTAACAGGCCTGACAACCTCAGGTGCTTGATGGAGGCTAGGGGGTGTTCACTCAGTTCCAGCTCTGCCCCTGATTGATGTTATTGATAGAACAGAACAGATCAACTGTGTGGGAATTTGTTTCCATCCCTGCTAAATTCCCCTGCATAAGAGAAGCTGTTTTGATTTCCCAGAGCCTGCACCTCAGGCCCTGTCTTTGCTCCTGCAGGTTTGTATTTGGTTATTTGTCAGTTCTAGCCTCCTGTCTTCCTTTGTCTATAGGCTGATGATCCCCTGAGAGCCGGGTGCTTCTTAGGCTCAGTAAAGCAGTCCTCTGGGTCAGCCCCACCCTGGGAACTTCCTGGCTTTGCGCATGAGTTTCTAGTCCTTGCGCTCCACCCAGGCTGGTACTGCCTCATGGCCTAAGGTTTTGATGAGTTATTTTGGTACGGGACCAGAAGACTGAAGAGCAAGAAAGGAGAAAAGATTAAAAAAAAAAAAGGAAGAAAAGAAAAGAAAAAAGAGAAAGGAGAGTGGGTGAGTAAAAGAGAATATTGGCTTAAAGAAGGGAGGCACAGAAAGAGGGAGACAGGAGTAACATAGGTATTCATAGGGTACTTGACTCAACCTTAAAAAAACCCCAACCTCTGGGTATCCTGGGTTGGGTAGTTCCCTTGAAGTCAGCAGCTCTTTACCAGCCTGTTCAGACATAGTATCCACCTCCACCAAGTAGCTCTCTACTATATATATAAAAATATATAAATCAAACCAAAACAAACAAACAGAAAACATTATGGGATAAAATTGGGTGGAAAAAAATCAAATAATAGGGGCAGAAACACTAGCAAAAGCGAAGTTCTAATTGTTAAAGAAGGCAACAATGGAAAATTATATTTAAACTAGAAAAATGGACAAAGAAAAGAAAGGTTAAAAAAAGAAAAATCTAGAGGGAAAATGTTGAAATAAAAAATATTAAAACAAAACAAAAACAAAAACAAGTGGTATATATATCTTGCTGAATATTGTCTGGACAATAGGTGATCTTCTGGGGTATGAGATGTTAATCAGAATGTGGATACAGCTGTAAAAGATGGAGACTGGAGCCTCTGCTGATTTCTCAAACCCTTCAGGGTGGAGAAGCTAAATCTCTCCTCAGCCTGCTTAAAAGACACTTTAAACTGTTAGCCTTGGCTAAGCAGAAGCTTTCCCAGGAAATCACTTGTCACTGGGATCAGTCCTGAAGTGGCTGTCTGCTTATCCTGTGTACCAAAACTGGTCTCACTCTATACCCCAGAGGTCCAAGCCTATAAGGCCTTTCCGACTATGCCTTTGGGCTGCTCAGCCACTAGATTACTCACCCAATGTGTCCCAGCCTAATCCTTGCTCTGCTACCTTGAGAGTGGAGCCTATCAGGGCATTTCTTCCACAATGGCTGTGCCCCCAGCCCACAGCTAAACAATAATAGCTCTGTTCCAGCTCAGTGTCTCAGTCTGGAGCCCTAGACAACACTTAAAATCCTCCACACTCTCCCACAAGTTCTCCCAAGGTAAATCAAGCAAGTCCAAAAACAAAACAGCCCATGGGTAACCTCATTGCTGCTGTACTTACAGCCGCTGGTGGGATGAGACCAAATGAACACACGCAAACACTTGCCAGTTCTCCACTGCTTTTGTCCTTCTCATGGGGTCCAAAAGTCTCTTGCTGTCTTCCTGTGTCCCCAAAGGGATGTTTCTGGGCAGATCCCACCAGCCAGAGATGCCCAGAGTCTTCTCTCCCCAATTTCACCATGCCCAGTTGTAAGGAACCTGTTACTTGGCCACCATCTTGCTCCTCCCCTCACCCTCATTTTATCTTTATACATAATATGAATGTATCAAAATATCACATATACGATGTGTTATTATTTTGTATTGAGGGTTTTTTTTGTTGTTGTTTTGGTTTTTTTTTTTTTTTTTTGCATTTTTTGGCTGGGACTGGGTTGAACCCGCTGCCTCTGGCATATAGGGCCAGTGCCTTTGAGCCTTTGAGCCACAGGTGCAGCCCCATATTGAGTTTTTTAAAATTTTACAAAAAATTGTGGTATAATTGCAAGAAAAAAAATTAAGGGAGAAGGTGATTTTAAAAGTCTCCAGGTGAGCAGAGGAGTTACTGACTACACCTCTCACCTCTCTTTTCAGTCCACAAGTGCTAACTGAGGGATCAGGGAAGAAACCCCCTGTAGCAGAAAGATGGGGTCCAGGTGGAGACAGGACCAGGCTGTCCTAAGGAATATGGAATGAGGTCCTAGAACTAAAATGGAAATTCCTTTTCCTTTGATTCCCTTCAGGGGTGGACCATGGAGTCTGCCAAAATCTCAGACCCTGGCTTGGGCTGATGTTTGAAAGGAGCTGAGCAAGAAAGAAGGAACATGGGGCAGAGGAGACTATTGGAGAACAAGGAGGGTATTCCAAGATTATTTCCTTCCTCTCCTCTGCAGGTGTGTGGGGGTCAGAGATAACAACCAGGAAGACACATGCCTGGGAAGGGAAGGGGAAGGAGGGAAATGACACCAAAACAGGACTCAGCCACCAGCACTTACCATCTGTGGGGGACCATTATTATGTGCCGGGAGCTTTTTAAGTGATGTGATTCTGTCCTCTCAGCTGACTCTGCTGAGAAGGATAGCCTAGGTTTACATCCTAGCTCTGACCAAGAGGACCTAAGACTTTGGGTGCCTCAGTTTACTCCTGTGTCAAATGGAGATAAGAATCCAGGCAGGGAGGCTCACAGCACTCATTGTGAGCTCAGGACGGGGCTGAGGAAGAAGTATTACACTTACTGAGCAAAATGTGCTGACTCCACCGAGAGGCTCACTAAGCTGGACTGGCAGCACGGGCTGTCCTGTATTCACTGTCAGGGCTTCTTGTACTTATAGGCCTGTCTGAAAATTGTGGGGAAATTCAGTCTTTATGTGCCCAGGGACACGCTGTCCTGGAAACAAACCTGGGTTGCCACCTGATCCTGGCCAGGTGTTTGTCTCTAATGTGGCTGATATCATCTGAGGACCTCACTGTTCTTTCCTGACCCAGCTTAACCTAGCAGAACCAGCTAGTGTGAGGTCATCTGGAACGGTTGGTGGAAGGCAGCCCCATGGCCATCCAAGGTCAAGTGTTCTTCTCTCCTTGATGTACATTTCTGAGAGATGTTGTGAGGAATCCATGAATCCATACCCACCAAAAGCCTAGAACTGCCTGACCCTGAGTCAACACTCAATATATGTCAGCTGCCTGAAGTCATTGACTTGCTTCTTCCAATACTCTTTCCTCGGAAATCTCTCATCAGGAGGAAGAATATGTGTTATTGAAGCTGCATAGCCCATTTGTCTAGAAACTTAGGGTGATAACAACCAACTGCCAAGTGCTACCCACGTGGCAGTTGGTGTAACTGGGTAGGATTAATTCTTCCTACTCCAGTGAGAGGGGTCTTTGTTGGAAGTTAAAGAGAGTTAAGACCCCACATACTCACTACATCTGTATCTGGCCCATGTAACACACACACTCACAGACACACAAGCACAAAACACAAAATCACACTTAGACACACAGAGACATATAGACTCGGACACACACATACACACAGGCCCCTCACTCTGTGTTTCACAAACACCCCACACACCCACATACCTGACTGTCCTCACGTGGGGCCTGGGCCCGGCAGGGCAGGGCAATGTGTTGAAGAGACCCAGGCCATCAGCTGTTGCCAGCATGCTCTACACTCACAGAGTGAGAACAGTGTTTCTCTCTTGGTGTTGCCAGTGAGGACAGAGGCTCAGGACAGGGGTATGTCAGTCAGCACTACACAATGCCACAGCGTTCTAACCAACCAAGGTCAGGGCTGGCCCTCTGCTGTGACTGATGCCAAACTGCCTCTCATAGTAGCCTCATGAGCTTCCCAAATTACTAGCCTGGCTCTCTGAACTTCAGATTCCCACCTGTGAGTGAAGCTGATGACACCTGCCCTACCTCTCCTCATGAGAAATAGTTTCCAGGACAATCCTTTGTGAATTGTCATTCATGAAATAAAGCATTGTAGTTCCCTGGAGCCTTTCTTTCTCCACCTTGCCCCTTCCCCACATACTCCCCACCGTCTTGGAGGTGGCCCTAGACAGCTTCTTGAGACACTGCCCTCACCCTGAGACAAGAAAGTGACTCCTAATGATGACAACCACTTGAAATTCTCAGCTTTGCACAAGAAAGAATTCAGGAGCAAGCAAACAGTGTAAAATGAAAGCAAGATTTATTTAGAAATATAGAAGATCTACTCCGCAAACAAAATAGAAGCTAGTTCTCCCTGCAAAGGAGACTGGCCCCATGATTCCTTTAGCCCCTGTAATTAAGCAATAGCTTAATTATAGGCTAAACAAGGGGAGGAATATTCATGATATTTCTTGGAAAGAACATTATTTTCTGCAAGGAGGGTGTATTTTCCTGGAATTAGGGTGACACCCTCCTTTTGACCAAATATGGTCAAACAGGAAGTGTCATGGCCCCAGATGCATGATGGGAGTGAGAAGTTTCCTTAGAAACTTTTATGATAATTTTATGGCAATGAGGGTATAATGAAGCTGCAAGGTCAAGACGTGATCTATTTCTCCACCATCTTCCTCCTAACCAGTGGGAACTTGTCCTCCCTCCATTTTATTTTGATTAGGGTAGTTTAAAACTGTTTTGAGAATTACTGACTCAGTTAAATGATGTCTCCATAATGAAGCAAAGCCCAAAGCAGTGCCTCCAAGTTCCATCTGTCTCAATCCCCCACCCACACCAACTTCTCACATCCCCAGGAGCTACCTTGCACTGAGAAGATTTGAACTGTGCTGGGCTCAATAAACCCCCAAAGTAGGCTGTCTTTTAACCACTGGAGTGTGATTGTTGATTTGTTGTGACATGGGGCCTTTGTGGATGAGACTGAGATCTCTCTGGAGACAGAGAGATTGTACTGGATTACCTAGGGCGCTGAATTAATCACACACTTCTGATTAGAGTGGCATAGTGAGATTACACATGCAGAGCTGAATGAAATAAGGAAAGGATTATCCTTAAGTACTTCAAATGAAGCCTGAGCCTGCTGACACTTTGATTTTTGCCCTAAGGACTGTGATTTTTGCTTCCAATATTTTTAGAGCATAAATTTCTGGGTGTTCTTTTTTTTTTTTTTTTTTTTTCCAGCAATGAAGTGTGTGGTAATTTGTTACAGCAGCCACAGATAAATAATACAGGGTCTTCAACTATACTTCCTGCAGCCATTGTCTCTCTGTGCAGTCCTGATGGAAGGAGAGATTTTTTAAAAAAATTCTTATTTAGTACATGTTTTGTTTTGTTTTGTGTTTCAATATATTTAATGTATAGATATTTTTGATATATGGCTTGAATCAGGGTTATAAATGTACCCATCACCTGAATAATGTTCACTGTATCCATTAGGTGCTTTTACCTTTCCCTCCTTCACCTTTGATTTTCAATGACTTTCACCTTGCTTTGTGCACTTGTGTCCCTATATAATTATAATATTATTATGATATAATAAATTAGTTCCAATTTATTAGAAAGCACATGTAGTGTTTTGTTTTTCCATTCTTGGGATATTTCACTTAGGATAATGGTCTCCAGTTTCTTCTAAATTGATTGAAAAGGCATTAATTCATCTTTTTATCGCTAATACTCCACGGTTTACATATACCACATTTTGTTAATCTATTCATGAACTGATGGACACTTGGGGTGAAGCCATACATTTGTAACAGTAAATTATTCTGCAATAAATATTCAACTGCAGGTGTGTTTTTCATAAAATGATTTCTTTTCCTTTGGGTAAATACATAGTAGTGGGTTGGGTTGCCTGATTGATTTGTAGGTCTCTTTGTAGTTTTTTGAAAAATCTTCCTGGTGACTTTCATAAGGGGTTGTACAAATTTGCAGTCCTATCAACAGTGTATAAGTGTTCCTTTTTCTGTGCATCCACACCAGCATCTATTGGTTTTGGACTTTTTAATAAAAGCCATTCTGACAGGAATAAGATGATAGTTTTAATTTGAATTTCCCTGTTGATTAGCAATATTGAACATTTGTTTCATGTGATTCTTGACTATTCATCTATCTTCTTTTAAAAAACTTCTATTCATGCTTTTTCCCACTTTTCAATGGAGTTCTTAATTTTCTCTTTTGTGTGTGTGCATGTGTGTGTGTGTGTGGGTGTGTGTGTTCTTTATAGACTCTAGTTATTGGCCTTTTATAAGATGTGTAGATTATGAATATTTTCTCTCATTCTGTAGGTTTTCTATTTCCTCTGTTGATTATTTCCTCAGCTGTGCAGAAGCTTTTTAATTTGACCAAATTTCATTTATTTATTTTTGTTGTTGCTGTAATTGCCAGTGGCATCTTAGTCATAAATTCTTTGTCTATATCTGTATCAAGAAGAGATTTTCCTACATTTTCTTCTAGAATTCTTAAATTTTATGTCTTTTTTCTATCTCAAATTAATTTTTGTGATTGGCAAGAGATAGGGGTTCTATTTTATTCTTCTGTATGTGGCCATTCAATTTTCTCAGCAGCTTTATTATTAAATAGGGCTTCTTTTTCCCTAGTGTACATTTTCTTTGTCAAAGATCAATTAGGAGATCGGATTAAAGATGGCAGCCGAGTAACAGCTTCCCTGCAACTGGGCACTGTGAGTCTAGGGAGACAAGACTCCAGGCATCTCTAGCTGGTGGTATCTGCCTATAATCATCCCTTTGAGGATACAGGAAGCCAGCAAGGGACTTCTGGTCCCCAGGAGGACAACAAAAACAGTGGAAAACTAGCAAGTGGTTGTGTGTGTTCGAGCGTCCTAATCACGCCGGCAACCGAGTACAAGCAGCAGTGGGACTGCAAACCAGAAAGGCCTTATCTGTGAACTGTTTTGGTATTCTTAAATTTGGCACTCAGTTGAACTGCCTTGGGGAGAGCTTGAGCAAAGTGTGGAGAACTTTGGATATTGTCTGGGGCACCATACTAAGCCACTGAGCTGGGGACAGGAAGCCATTGTGCCCCGGCAAGCTCCACCCTCAGGGTCCCAGAGCAAGGATCGAGCAGGACAAAGTAACCTAGTGACTGAGCAGCCTAAAGGTGGGGACTGAGCTGCCTTACAGCCTTAATCCTTAGGGGCAGAGTGAGACGGTTTTGGAACACTGGAGCCTTGGGCTGTTGCCCTGGGTAGAGTGCCATGATGTCACAGCTCACAGCAACCTCAAACTCCTGGGCTTGGCGCCACCCAGACCTCCATAACAGCTGTGCAGCAACCCCCGACCAGTGACCCGCATCCACTGGGCCTCCGCATTCCCTGACCAGGAACTGCGGTAGCCGCACAACCCTGCATCCTCCATCCTGTGTCAACTGAGCATCCACACTAGCCCATTGATCTGACCAGGGACTCTGGTAGCTGTGTGCCCTCTGACGCCCTCCCTGCCTCTGTGCAGAGCCCTTCTCCTGGCCAGAGACTTCTGGAGCCTTGGGCTCTCTGTGCCAAAGTCACTGGGCGCCAGGCACTCCCAGAACCATGCGCACCACCTCCAGCCCTATTGCTGAATCCAAGTGTGTCACACACCAGAGCTGCTTCCACAACCAGAACTCGGTAGCTGGAGCAGCCCCAGAGGAACTACACAGTGTCACTCCCTACAAAGATCCAGCAACAATAGAGTGATCCTGCTGGGGTCTAATCTTCGAGAGACACCTCCCCAACTCTGAGGACAGCCAGAGGCAATGGTGAAAAAAAATCATGAAGTGAAATCAACAGAAAAACTCTGGCAATATGAATAATCAGAGTAGATCACTCCCCCAAGGATCAATGGGGCAGAAATAGCACAAGACCCCATGCACAAACAAATAGCTGAGATGTCAGAAATTGAATTCAGGATCTGGATAGCAAATAAGATCGAATTAAAATTCAAAAAGTTATCTTAAATTCAACAGATTCTTGAATGACTAAAGATTTTGACACATTGAGACAAGAAGTTGCATCCCTCAAGATCTGAGAAACACAGTAGAATCCCTCAGTAACAGAGTGGAGCAAGCAGAAGGAAGGATTTCTGACATTGAAGACAAAGCTTTCGAATGCTCCCAAATCCTCAAAGAAGAAGAGAAATGGAGAGCAAAAACAGACCACTCTCTCAGAGAGCTCTGGAATAATTCAAAGAAAACCAATATTCGTCTTATAGGGATCCCCGAAAGCGATGAAGTGGCTTCACAAGGCACATAATCTCTTCTCCATGAGATTATGAAAGAGAACTTTCCAGACATGCCAAGAGATTCTAAAATTCAGATAACAGACAGTTTCAGAACTTCAGCATGACTCAACCCAAATAAGACATCCCCCAGACACATCATAATCAATTTCACTAAAGTTAATATGAAGGAGAAAATTCTGAAAGCGCCAGATGAAAAAAAACCATTACCTACAAGGGGAAGAATATTAGAATAACTGAAGATCTCTCTGCTGAAACCTTTCAAGCTAGAAGAGGATGGTCATCAACTTTTAATCTCCTAAAACAAAATAACTTTCAAACCAGGATCCTGTACCCAGCTAAACTGAGCTTCAGTTATGAGAGAGAAATTAAATACTTTAACGACATTCACATGTTGAAGAAATTTGCCACAACTAAACCAGCTCTCCAGGACATTCTTAGACCTACCCTCCATGAAGACCAGCGTAATTCTCCACCACCAAAGTAAACCCACCCAAAAAATTTCTGATCAAATTTCAACTTCCACAGTCGCAAAAGGATTAAAAATGTCCACCACACTCTGGAAAGGCTTATCAATATTCTCAACCAATGTGAATTGTTTAAATTGTCCTCTAAAGTGGCACAGGTTGGCTGACTGGATACAAAAACTCAAGCCAGATATCTGCTGCATCCAAGAATCGCATCTTACATTAAAAGACAAATATAGACTCAAGGTGAAGGGATGGTAATCAAATTCCAGGCAAATGGAAAGCAGAAAAAAGCAGGCATTGCAATCCTGTTCGCAGACACAATAGGCTTTAAACCAACCAAAATAATTAAGGATAAGGATGGACACTTCATATTTGTCAAAGGTAATACTCAATATGATGAGATCTCAATCATTAATACTTATGCACCCAACCACAATGCACCTCAATTTATAAGAGAAACTCTAACAGACATGAGCAACTTGATTTCCTCCACTTCCGTAGTACTTGGAGATTTTAACACCCCTTTAGCAGTCCTGGATAGATCCTCCAAAAAGAAGCTAACCAAAGAAATTTTAGATTTAAAGTCAACCATTCAATATCTAGACTTAACAGACATGCACAGAACATTTCGTGTCAACAAAATTGTATACACATTCTTCTCATCAGCCCACGGAACATACTCCAAAACTGACCACATTGTAGGCCAAAAATCTAACTTCAGCAAATTTAAAAATATAGAAATTATTCCTTGCATCTTCTCAGACCATCATGAATAACAACAGTAACCTGCATACCCATACAAAAACATGGAAGCTAAACAACCTTATGCTGAAGGATACATGGTCATAGACGAGATTAAGAAGGAAATCACCAAATTTTTGGAACAAAACAACAATCAAGACATGAATTACCAGAACCTCTGGGACACAGCAAAGGGAAATTTATAAAGAGGGAAATTTATGGCACTGCAAGCCTTCCTCAAGAAAACGAAAAGAGAGGAAGTTAATAACTTAATGGAACATATCAAGCAACTGGAGAAAGAAGAACACTTCAACCCCAAAACCAGCAGAAGAAAAGACATAACCAAAATCAGAACAGAATTAAATGAAATTGAAAACAAAAGAATTATACAACACCAATAAATCCAAAAGTTGGTTTTTTGAAAAGATTAATAAAATAGATAAACTTTTGGCCAACCTAACCAGGAAAAAAAGAGTAAAATCTCTAATTTCATCA
>CAUYPK010024481.1:0-16944 GCA_963574355.1 Loris lydekkerianus
AATCGCTTAATGACATCATATAGTAATAGGCTGAAAAGAATAAATTAAAAGTAGAAAAAAATGAACAGCATCAATGTATAGAGTACAAAATTCTCCATCGATCAGTATATACCACGACACAGTGGAATAAATATTTATTGAGATATGGAGCTACAAAAACACATGACATTAAAACGAACACAACTTTTAAAACAACCTAATAGTTCACTGACAATAAAAGGTTTATTGTAGAGTCCTACCACCAATATCATCATATACCTTTCATCAATATTTGTAATTACATTTAAAATACTAAAGTATCCTTGAGGTGAAATAGAAAAGATGTTGTAAAAGACAACATCCAAAGAGGATTGAATGACAATAAAAGGGGAGAGAAAATACCCTGGCTTGACCCAGAAGAGACTAGTCAAGGAACCTCACTAAAAAGGAGAGAGCTGAAAAATAGCAAAAGCAAGCAAGCTTGGGATCAAGTTCAGGGAAGTCAGCCAGGGGAAAAAAGAGGCAGGAAAGTTCCAGAGCTCTTGAAAGGTAGGCATGTCCTTAGAGAAAAAACACACAAAACTCAGTTCTGTAAGTCAGAGGTTGAGTGCAATAAACATCTGAAAGCAAGATTGGGGAGCTCTGAATTGAGGAAAGAGGCCATTTGCAATCTGACTTTTTACGTTGTTTGATGAATATAGGTAGATGAAGTTAAACCTACAGAAAACTACAGAGTTATGACAGAGGAAGAACTACAGAGTTATGTCTGAGGAAGAAGTTGTGAGATCACATAAGTATTAAGCGAAATAAAGTACATGTGGAAGAAAACCTGTCACGGCTGGGAAATCAAATGGAAGGACCATCACCATCAAGCCCTCCCACTCGGAAGCCAGACCTGGGAGGAGCTCGTGCAGCACCTGGGAGCAGACTCTGATTCCCTCGGGCATGGAATTCTGAGGCTCCAGGTTTCTCAAACAGAGTCAAGAAGAGAGGCGTGTGCAGACTCCAAAAGGGCGTTTCCAGTTGTCTCCCTAGAAGCCCCAGTAAGTGGGGTGGGGCATGGCCAAAGAAGGCCCAGGGTAGGGAGCGGGGTGGAGGATCTCAGCACCCAGCTGGAAGGTCAATACTGACCCCCCCACCACCACCACCACCTACCTCCAATATCCCCCTCACAAGCTAACTCGCCTATTTGTCTTTACTCCCTGCTTTATCAAGTTCTGATTCCTGATTTTATCCTAGGAATGGCTCTGGTTGTCACCACTCTGTAACTAATATAGCTTCTTTTTATATTTATGAACTACAACAAATTCAAGGTTGGCTTATGGTGAAAGATGGCCCTTTTGCTTGTTCTTGTTTCAGCAGTATTAATAGAAAGCACACTAAGCAACAGAACATGTTCTTCTTGGGATAATTTGGAAAGAAAAAAAAAAAAAATACATGTGAAATAAGCAGACCCTGTCTCCTAAGGACTCTAGAAATAATTCCATCAAACTCCAACATCTCACAGCAGATAATTTTACCCTCTTTGTTCACTGCTTCTACACTGTTTCCCCAAGTAGTCATCAAAATTCCCATTTTTAATAGATATAAATGCTGAAAAGTGATTAAACCTTCTCATACATTGATAGTGGCCATGATAAGGGGAAGTTTCTGTTCATTTGTTTTTATCTGTTTCCAATGATGAAATCCAATTTCTCAGGGAATAACTTTGAAAATCATAGGGTAATTGGTCACATTTGGCAGATGTCTTTAGGATCTGATTATCAAGCTAGAAGTGGAGGGAAATCAGTGCCAATCTAAACTATAAACAGTGAAGAAAACCTGAATGGGAGATGAAAATATTTTAAAAGGAAGATATCAGAGAATGCCATTTTTCACCAAAAATTTGTAATGTGCTTCCATTCATATCACAAATGAAACATTCCTTTCGAGTTGTCTCAAGTATCAGCTTTGGGCACCCTACCTTGACTTTTCTCATCAATCACAGCAGTCAGTACTGGCTTCCAAAAGTGAAATCACAGCCAGGACAAGGCATTCCTGTTTTGTTATGCAGATAAATCTACTCCACCAGATAGGATTACCTTTTAAAGAAAATGAATCTGAACTATAATTAGTTAATAATTCATTTGATACAAATATTTTAGGAAAAATCTGGATTAAGAAGGTGAACCATATTTATATATAGTTCATAATATACATATTCAGTTAGTCATATGCCAAAAATATACAAGAAATATGCACACATGCCCACCTAAAAGAGTTATGTGTGTCAAAACATTTGTAATTTTCACACATAAGTATGTTATAAGATACTTCATGAATCTCCAATGCACCTATCTGTCCCACTGTGTATGCCAAGACTGCAGGGCCATGCCCACCTTTTACCCACGCCATTTCTCAGGTTGTATTTGCTGCAAGCAACCTTAAAGGATGTCTCCCTTCAGAACAAAGAACAGATTTGCCTACTGTTTGCTATAAAAAATGGATTTCCAAGCTCAGTGTTCTGCAATGGTGATGCACATTGGCTACGTGAGCAGGGGCCACCTAAGCCCATGTCAGGTTGCCAGGAGTCGGGGGCAAATGGAATAAATGTGCACGTTGATGCTCATTGCTGCTTGCTTGGCTGTGTGTAAAGTTCTGTGCTTCTGACCCAAGAGTCTCATGAGGCCTTACTAGGCCAATTTCTTGGCTTGTAAGTAAAGTCTATTCTTAGAAAAAGGGGCTCAAATATAAAATCTTGAAAAAAGAATAAAATTGGAGATCTGCAAGGAAAATGGAACTAAAAAATAAAGAGGAAATAACTAAGGAAAAAAGTAAAAATTTAAACTATTTTGTAGACATTGACACAAAGACATTTAATTTAGTGGAAAGTGACACCCTGTTTTTCTTTGAGAAAGTTAGATTTCTTTTTAATTGTGTGGGTGTTCTGCTCAATTGCCAGCTGGAATAAAAGAGTTGCACACAGGAGCTGACTTGAGATGTGGCAGAAAGCATTTAATTTAGATAAGATTTTGTAAATAAAACACAGCTGCTACATTCAGTTAAGCAGTGAATACATTTCATCCTGAGTTAAAGAAACAATTAGCCAATTCTACTTCTAAAGTGTGAACTGTAAAATCATTTTTCAAAACGATTCAGCAATGTAACCTGGAATATCTCAAATAAATGAGTCATAAATAAAAATTCAATACTTTAACAGCATAACTATAAAGTAGAGCTAGTCAAATATGAGTATCCAGATAGGCCAAAATGTACCTTGACAACTGTCATCCAAGTTACATATAGAAAAGTCCCATTTGAATGTTACAGCTGCAATTAAAAACTGACATTTGCTAATAACCACAGCAGATACACAAAGTAAGTAAAAGTATACTTATATTTCACCTATTTTCAAAAATTAACCAGTTAATTATTCACACTGTCAGCATTTATCCATGGTAGCAGCCGAATTACATTTGCTAAATCCAGAATTTTGGGGTGTAAAGAGCATATTATAAAAACCAAATGTAAACTCATTTCCTAATTTCTCTATATCTGAATATATATAACTCTTACCTTTCTATTCTGAAGTATAAGTAAAAGACATAGTTCACTAACTTGCTAGGAATTCTTCTTTGCTTGCTATTTTAATACATTTTGATATTTTGCTATCGCCTGATCTATAGAAGAGAGATGGAAAAATAAGAAAATTTTATCAATTTCCTTCTAGTTCCAAGACACGGTTTTATAAATCCACATGCACATCTACAGCATGCACATATACACGTCAGAAGAGAATAATGGAAATTATTTTTATGTAATTAGAATGGCATTAAAATCAAAGTACATGTTTATAATACACAAGACCAGCTATTTCACTTCAGTTAGACTGAGTAGAATATAGATAACGTACTCACTACACCAAGATGTCAACTAATCAGCAAGGTTGAAAATCAGAATTTTGAGTACTTAAATTCTCTAGTTAAATAATAAATCTAATTTTAATTTATTTCATTTAATCTAATTTCAATGAATTTGATTATATGAGGCTTCCAAGAAGGAGTATGTAGAAACTTGCACTTTAGTAACTATTCTTGGGGGGATGTGATTGTATCAGTTATCTCTGTTCTATCTGTGTACTTTTAAAACATATTACTTTGCGATCAAAGTCAACCATATTTTCATGAAAGAGAGCTCCTTAATACACAAACTTAACATTGTCTTAGTCAAACTAAGCAGAATAAACCAGCAGGAGGAAAAATAAAACTTACTGAGTATTTAAAGAACATATGTGTTCTCTTTGATAGTAGAGAAGATAATATTTATGTTTTTCTCTTTTCAGGCACACTCCTTTCCTTTGGAGGTCGTGAACAGTTATGTGGCTTGGTTTGGTCAATGAAACACGTGTTTCATTTTGGTGCAGATGCATTTAATTGCCAGTGGTACAATGCACATCTCCAGTCTTACCGTTGCAGTGACACCCCCAATAGAGAGCCCATTATCAGTCTGGATCCCTGAGGAAGAATGACATAAAGCAGAAACTCCTGCCAATCCCTAATTGATCATTGACGTGCAGAGTAAGCAAGAAATAAATCTTGCTATTTCATCTACTGAGATCTGGAGGTTATTTGAAATGGCAGCATCATCTATAGAAGTAAACACCCAGCCATTTGGTACTACACACACCACCACACTAGTAGACATTCCACAACAAGGTCACGTACTATAAAACACACAGTTTCTCCTCACACTAGATAGATAACAAGCCTATTTGATTCACAGAAAAATCATATTATTTAACGTACACTTTTTGCATATCAAGCCAGACTTTCTTGTAACCATCTGGATGACATAGTCATCAGAAGTTAATCACAGCCTTTTGGTGATTTTTCAGAGTAGGTGTCAGAACAGTTTGGCAACTAAGGCCACTATCTCCATTTTAAGAGAAATTCCGAGTAAAAAACATCTGTGGTAACTGGAATTTGAGGAAAAAAAAAAAAGAACACGTTTTCATGAACAATGTGTTGGGCTATTTAAGGAAAAAAAACATATTCACAAACAAATAATATATTAGGGGTTTGAAGAATAAACATTTATTCATGAACAAATAATGTTTGTTAGAACTCAAATATTTGTAGCTAATATTACCTTGAAAACTATTTTTGAATGAAAACTGTACCAGTCTCCTAACTACAATTGTGTAAATTAGCTGTATCAGTATGACTTTATGTTAAATTAGGCTCTTAATAATACAGGTTCATGAATCCTACCCCCAACCTACTAAAATGAACCAAAGTGGATTCTGTATTTTTAATAAGTTCCTCAGAGTATTTTCATCCATAATTAGTGACAAGTAACATAGCCAATACACATTTGAAATGTTAATACATTTCACCTAATGATTTATTTATTCGCAAATCCCTAATATAAATATGAAAACCAAATTTGGAGAACAGGGGGACTAAATTGAGAACTTGAAGTTTAACTCACCTTAATATTTAATATCAGTCAATATTTTTCTTACACACAAGGAACATAATGAAATACAAAATGAAATGTATATATGTGAATATTCTATTACCAGTTATGTCAATTGTTGAGTTATTCTAAAATAAACAAAGCTATTTCTACCTTTAAGATTTAGCAACATATTCCCATTAACAGTTAAAAATAAATCAATTTCTGAATTTGTCTTGGTACCCA
This sequence comes from Loris lydekkerianus, assembly GCA_963574355.1. Lineage (NCBI taxonomy): Eukaryota > Metazoa > Chordata > Mammalia > Primates > Lorisidae > Loris > Loris lydekkerianus. The sequence goes on from CAUYPK010024481.1 coordinate 5,662, forward strand.
TACTACAGAGAAGACAATAAGTGTAAATATATAAATGTACTTTCAATGGACATGTGAGTGTAAAACTTTAGTCCAAATGATTGTCTTTTAACCATTTGAATTGTTTAAATATTTAATTTTATTTTGATATTGTTGTTCTTATAAAATAAATCAAACTTTGAAAATAAAATTGTAAAACCAAGAAACATTCAAAAGAATATTTCCATCTTATTCCTAGATGACCAGCTTTCATCTCTACATGTTTTATGAGGCCATCATAAAAAGACAGGCAGAGCTGGTCATATCTTATCAAACATCTGAATTTTACATGTATACATGAATATAAAAATTATTGCTATCAAATTCAAATTTTCTAGGCATTTTTTTTTATTAAAAATAATTTCTTGGTAAAAATTTTTAAAAGGCTTTTAGTTAAGGTAGAGTTGTGGCATCAATGCTGCTTCTGAAGCAACTCAAAATTTCAAGTGGTTCTTTCAATGTCACCTTCCAAGTTAAGAATTCTAATTGAAATAAAGAAGAGGAAACTTGTCTTTTAACTGTAAAAAAAAAAAAAAAAAAAAAAAAGAATTCTAATTGAGAGCACATTTAATGAAATTTCAGGCTTTTGATTTCAAATGACTCTTCCCCTTAAAATGATTTGTTTGAAATAGTTTCAAGTTGCATTGAGTTATAAGGACTTGGAGAGAAACCACGTTTACCAACCATTTTCTGAGTTGTTCCCATTTCAGGATAGGAAAGTCTACGTTGGAATATAATATCTAATGTGTAAGAATTACACAATTTTCAGACAGTTAAGATCAGTTTGGTTGTAACAAGAGCTTTTAAACTACCCTACCATGAATGTTGATATTAAGAAGCAAGCCATCCAAAAATGAAAAGATATTTTGTAACATTAGCAAAATTTCAAAGAAAGAAGTTTTTTAACTAGAGAATACCTGGGTGGCACAATGATCTAGAAAGTGAAAAGAATCAGGTGATAACATAGGTTTGGGTATATGTACTATGTTACATGGCTTTTTACATCTAGGTTTAAAAATTTTTAATTATATATTAAGAATTTTTATTAATAATAATAAAATAAATATTACTCATTGATATCTTATGACCTAATAATTTTAATAATAAATGGTTCTTTAAAAATGATTATTCAATGAGCAAGTAGGAGAAAAAGAGATGAAAAGAGTGTGCACTCAAGAAAGAAAAAAGAAAAAATGAGTAAAGGGAAATCAGGGAAGAAAAGAGAACCAGTAGTGTGAACAATTAGATGATATCAATATTTTTAATCATCTCTAAAATAAGTTCTTTACTTTAAATCATAACTACACACACACACACACACATATATATCATATATACACATATATAAAAATAAATGTGTATAAAAGTATTATGCATAGGGCAGTGCCTATGGTTCAAAGGAGTAGGGCGCTGGCCCCATATACCAGAGGTGGCAGGTTCAAACCTGGGCCTGGCCAAAAACTGCAAAAAAAAAAATGTGTGTGTGTGTGTATGAAAAAACTTAAAAAACAATATTATATGAATCATCACAAATTCATCGGCCTTTCATTAGACTAGAAAGTCATCCCTATTGTAAGATTGAACTGTACTAGGTTATTATATATACTATAACAGATTTTGAGGGTTACAGGAAATGTGTTTATTTCTTTGGCTGATTTAATGAGGTTTAAATGAAAATATCACTACATATATATCAGCTCCCAACAGAAACAATTAACATTTGTTATCCCCTGGAGAAAATATTTATGAGAAATTTGAACATTTGTACAAAATCCCCTTAGTGTTTCCTAAAATTATAACGATTCAAATTAAAAGAAGAAAAGCACAAAATAATATGAAAAATAAATTCTAATTCATATTATAATCCCAGTAACTACTGAAAACACTTTTTAGTTCTCCCAGGAAAGGCTGCAACAATCTTTAACATGTTTCAATAAGATCTATGAGATATTCAAAACACTAAATATCTGAAGAGATAATAAATGCTTAAATAGACCAAGTAGGTTATTCCTCTATTCCATAGAACCTCATGGTAACACTTTATTCAAAATCGAAGCAATGAGTAATCATTAACAGTAAGAACACCTATTACAATGTCTGTCCTTTTTGTACATCAGTTATTAATTTGTCTCAGATGGAAAAATTTTATACCTAACTCTTTTATATTCTGAGTAATATTAGGATCAAGACTTAATTTAATTTAAATTGTTCCATCATTCATTTCAAAGACAGCTCCATGGACTTAAGACACATGCCTCAAAGAATGGAATCGCCTGCTACCAGAGGTGATGAAATACATAAAAACTAGATTTTCAAGAAGTTTGTCCCTAGCAGGAGATGAAAGGGGCAGTCGTCCCCTGTCCTTGTGAAGGGCAGTGCTGTAGTTCTTGTCTGGAATGGACGGACATTTGCTGGTTGCTCCTCAGCCATCTCTCAGCCACATTCCCTTTCTTCACAAGGGCCTGAAATATCTAGATTTGTGTTTTGGGTATATAGAACTGCACCATCTCATGCTCAGAATTATCATTTCAAGAAAAAAATCCAATGATGTCCCATCTTCTTGTGACATCTTCAACAGCTTCCTAGTGTTCATATGTTAGAGTTCCTGGAAAGCCACAGAGAGCCTGATTGTAACTTTCCTCTCCAAACCAACCTCCCTCTACTCAGCCCTGGTCTCACTCATGCATCACCTAACTAATCACCATTTCTTAAACCTACTTTATATTTTCATGCTCCCAGTTCTTTGCTGATGGCTTTTCATCTGCGTGCTTTTTAAAATTTTAATATGCTTCAGATAACCTCTATAAGCTTGGACTATTATCAACCCAATGTTAAAGATGAGGAAATTGTGAGAAAGAAAGTTGAGTAATTTTCTCAGGTTTTGTTTCTTGTTATTAGAAGAGATGATATTCAAAATCAGGCCTTCTGACCCCATAACACTTGTTCTTAACCATTGTACTACACTGCTTGTCCTTTTACCCTCCCCCTCCCTCCCTTCTTTTCCCTCTTCCCCTCTCCCCTCCCTCTCTCCTTCCTCTCCCCTCCCTCTCTCCTTCCTCTCTTTCCTGCCTCCCTTCTTTCCTTCATTTTCTTCCTTTTCTCCTTTTCTGACTTTTCGGTATCTATTTACTTATAACATGTAGATGTGCATGTTTCCTGAACAAATTAATTAACATTATTTAAACATGTATGAGTAGGTCTTCGGGAAAGGTAGGTACAGCTTCTTCTCAAGAAAACTCTTTAAAAATTTAATTAATCTAAGTTAAACTTTACATAAGCAGTTCTGTTTCCTTAGTTTGAAACTGATGATAGCCAGAATCCATTTGAAACAGAATTTAAGTACACTCTTTCAGAGCATACTAACTCACTTAATAGATTATTTTAAAGCAATCCCACAATGATCATGTTAAAACTTATAATAAATAATGGTAATAAACCTCTCTGTCCTATACTTGAAGGATTTTACTAGATGACTTTATAACATAAAACTGCTTTTAGAGATGACAACATTATAAGCTTTCAGCTGATCCATGATTAATGTAAATGACTTTGCAGTTTGAAATCAGTTTCTGGGTCTAAGGATTTAAATGTGTAAGTCTATATCTGTACTAATACGTTTCCCTCAGTTTTGAAATACCCTTTTTATGAATCAGAAAGGCTACTGATGTCATTTTAATGAAGTATTTTTTTCTGGTTGACATTCATGTCAGTATAGTAATATGGTAGTTAAAATATGCATGAAATTCTATGCCATAGACAAACTTTATGCTGCTGAGAATAAGCTCTCAGCAGTTAAGAAAAGGAACAGGAAAAATGTTACTGAAGGCATTTTCCCATGAGCTTCTATTCCCCGCATTCATAAACCTTCCTGTCTGAGAAAGCTCAGATGGTCACAGCACCCCAAACATTACCCAGCAAATAAGGGTAGGCTTATCCTAAGATTGCCAAGCAATGACATGTTCATTTAGCTTTATTTCTTGAAGATGATCCTGTGATTTTACACAATTCAAGCCCGGAATTCCTAAAGTCTATAGAGCCCTCAAAATGAAACTCATAGACCATGAAGGAAATTCTACAGACAGTTCAGTTTAGCTTGCTTCTATCTCATAAGAATTATGCCATGAAACCTACACACTTCAAATACATGACTCTGGGCTCCTTTTCTTTTCTGATTATACCAACTACAGACATGGACTTTGACACTGTTTGGGAACACTTAACGTAGCTGCCACTTTGGGGGAAGATGTGATGAATTACTGCTACATCTTCGATCACGCATCTGTTTGTGATTAATGTGAGGTTTCATTATCTGACATAGAAGAATTGTTGTGTTTTATGTGTTTTAAAATATTCACTTCTTTATCGTGGACTTTTAAATTTGTATAGCCTGATCCATCACTCACAGAGTGAGGCAGTCAGATTTGTCAAGCATTCCCATTTTACCTGACTTGGTTTGGAAACTAACTATAGCGCACTTAGTGAGGCACTGTGGGGACAGCTGTAAGACCTCACCAGAACACTTCGAATTGCAAGACCAAACATAGGGATAGAAAGATCCTTTATTTCATTAAGTTTGTCTCCACATGGAAGCAGGGGGGTTTTTTGTTTGTTTGTTTGTATTTTTTTTTCCTAACTTAAGGTTGATTTAACCATTAGGCACAGTGGGCATAGTGCCCAGGGCCTACAATACATTTAGAGATCCGTGAACATGTCTTAATTTTAATTTCCTTTAAAATATGAACGCAAAGACAAAATGAGCACACTGTTAATGGTTATGTCCTAATCAACTTCATTTGGATTTATTTTAATTTGTTTTCCTGTGGTAGAATGAGTCCTTGAAGACCAAAATGCCCATAGCCCAAGAAAATTATAATTCATTCCTATTCTCAGTTGATCTTCTGTTTTGTGGATACTTGACAAGCTTCAAATTAATGCTGTGCTTGTCAGAGAAAGAGCTCTGGACTTGTAACCAACTCCTGGGTCCTCAAGTTATGAGTTTTGTCTATTGGACAAATCACTTACCCTCCCTGCACTCAGTTTCTATATCTGTAAACAGGGATAATAGCAATAATAGCTTATCTGTCTGGCATTCTCCTAAGTACATTATTAACCTTACACCTTTAGGCCTACAGCAAGTAGGGACTGAGATTCAGAGGGCTGACGTGAGCCTCCTCCAGGACCTACAGTTAGTGAGCAGGAGACCAAAAATCTGAATCCAATTAGGTTTGAACACTTGTACTCTTTCTAAAGTCATCGTGAGGCTCAATAGACAAAGGAAGTGATTTCTGAACATCTAAGTGTCATTTAAAGTATTTAACTAAAAAATCATATTTTTGCTTTTATTAACATTTTTTCACAAAAGCATTTTTTGGATCTAAGTTTGAGAGCTCTGTTTAGATGAAACTACATGTTTGTCTCCTACGTTTTACTTGAACTCATGAAAGAATACCAAAACCCAAAATAGGAGATAATTTAAAAAAATACAAACTGTCCTTTAATTTATACACACAGTTCATCTCATATCCATGTGTATTTATATTATTTTAGGCATACCCACATATATATCGTTAGGAAACTGCTAGTATTATTAAGTTCAAATTAGGGTTTAAATTGTTCAAAAGACAGTTGGAACCCTTAAAAAAACCAATTTAGTAGGGAATTCAGCCAGTTTGTAGGAAAATGCTTAAGAGCTACATTATACTTTTTATAACACGGCAATCTTAATTAGGAAAGAGAAGTAAGAAAGTGACAGAAAAGATAGGGAACAAAAGTTCTTTTGTCTTTCTGTAGTCCAGAAAGGTTCATTTTTTCGCCAGTGCCAAATTCTCAGCGTAGGGAAGCAGTGGTTAGACGAAACAAAAGGAAATTCAACTGCAATTCGGAAGAAACCCCTAGAAGAGAAAGCTAGAATGTTACTGGTGGAAAGGATTCATTATATCATTTCAATATCTCTTTGCATTTTATGAAAGAAAAACTAAAGTCAAGCTTGTGATGTGATTTGAGCAGATTAGCAGCATAATTTGCACTAGAGTTTGGATCTGTGTACTAGTCTAGTACTTTCTTCATAATAATATGAGAAGTGTTAACAAGAAGAACATATATTCATTCTGCAAATCAAGCCAGAGACCAAAGAAATGACAACATTTAGAGGCTTATCAGTTAAAGAAGAAAGCTCCCCAGGCCTTTGGGCAGGATAAATATTTGCAATCTTACTAAGAATTATTAGAAACCACAATGGTATCAGCAGCAGCATAGAAAATAAACATAAGAAAATGTACAGTATCCATCTTACACCAAGGCAGAGATAGGGCAGCAACTTTAGACTTGAGGGAAGTAAAAGGAGGCCTGGGAAGGTCTGGGAGGGAATCACACAAGTGAAGACAGTAAGGAAAAAGGAAACTTTGTATGTTTGAGGAAAGGGAAAATCCAGTGTGGCTGGAGACAGAGTAGGAAGAAATAAGGCTAGAAAGGAAGTTTGAGGCAGATAGTTGGCCCGCTAAACACACGGAACAGCAACAGCATTGAATATGAAGTGGTTTTAGAAGGAGGGATTAGAGATTAAGGCCATGACTTTCCAGAATTAAGTTTCTAGAATGAGAAACTAACAAGACAATGGTCTCATTATAAGATATTTGGCATAAACTTCACATAGAAAATGCCAGAGATTTAGAGTTCTGATAAGCGTGTACAATAATTATATAATATACACATCTTACGTGTTTGTAGATAGAAAGGAGAGAGAGAGAGCATCCATCACAATGAAAAATGAGCATAGAGCTACTGTTATAGAAAATAACTGTTTACATAACATGAATAACATCATTTTATACTAGCTAATAATTTGCTTTATATCTTAGTAAGAGGCAGTAGTGATATTAATTACACTAATATTAATTAAACATACTAGTTGCATTTTGTGAATATGTGTGAATTTCATCAGTCTTACATTTTATGATAGGGACCTAAGATTGGGGGAAATAGTTTTGATGTGACAATGTGACAAATGAAATAACCGTGAAGTCAACACATACTTTGCAGCATTGGAATGTAAGTGAAAAATAAACAGATGTGATACAGAATTCAGGTAATGTGATCCTTCTATCCTTCTTAACTCTATCCTGGGTATGTTACTGTAACCCCAGCTCTTTCCTTTTGTTTTTTGATGGCTGTTTTTGTTTGGCTCAATAAAACATGTGATTCAAGCATCTTCTTCTGAGTCTATCAGTCTTTACATCCCTTGATTCCAGAGAATTTCTAATTCTTAATACTCCTGGAAATGTCTCAATGTAATTTCCCACATGACAGGCATTCCTGAGACTGTTAGCTGATTGAAAAAAATACTCTAGGATGCGATCTTACAAATCAATAATGTAAACCTTTCACTGACTTAAATGTTATCAATTATGGTTTAATATGTCATGACTTTTATACCATTCTCAGATATTAGAACACTTTTTAAAATTTTAATCTTAATCTGAATTCTTATCTAGGAACACCCAGTATACAAGTGGCTGCTACACAGCTCTGGCACTTCAGGACAGCTCAGTATTAAAATAGTCTCAACTTTTCTCTCAGTTTTTAATGCTGTCCTTCTGACTTCATCACCCCACTAAATTTGTAACAAAGTTAATTTTTATTCTTCCTTATAGAGAACTTTTCAGATTTTGAAATAAAAAAATCATAGATTACTTTTCAAACATAGGATGAGTTTTTACAACAATGTAAATATAAAATAGACTCTCAGAGTGTTGACATTTATTAGGTTGCACCATATGAAAATGACATTTTTCTGAGTCTAAAACAGTCAGATATTGGCATTTTTATATAATTCAAATAAATTTTCATTGGCTCTTAAAGCAATTTCATCCATTATTGGACAATTTGTACTTGTGGGATATTCTTCATCACTATAATTTTAATTTATAAGTAGAATGTTTATATTTCCTATTATTCAAACCACAATACTTTTAAACATAAAATAGGGCACTCTTAATAATTATGCAGGGACATCAGGTATAAACTGAGATGATGCCAAGTAATACACAGGTACAATCTTCCTACATATGGGTCACAGTGAACATACATTCTTCTTTTGCAAGATCATTTTAAAATAATAATTATTTTTACTATAACTGTTTTCTCCTGTCTTCATGAGCTTTCTGTAGATCATTCCTCTGCTGATATAATTTTGAATGCTATACATTGAACTTAGCTTAATATAAGCATACTAAATATGTATTATGAAGCAAGTGGAAACAAATTAAGACAACTTCCTAATAACAAAGTGAATAAATTATAAAACTAGTGGCAATGCATGTTCCTAATTCTTAACTGCATACTGGCTCATCACGGGCTCTTTCTTTCCCTGTTTTCACACTATACTTTTCTCCTTATTCCCACCTTCATCTTCCCAGTGTCTGTGGCCTACCATTAAAGAATACTGTTTAGATTTGACTTTGTTTCTCATTAAAAATGTTCAGACCCATCCTAGACTTCTTTTGACTTAATATATGCTAAAAATAACCACGTGTTAGCATCCTTGATTAGAAACATATTCCTCATTTTGTATTGTCCTCCATGGAATTGAAATCAAACCACAGATTTTAAAAATGCATAAAATCTATCAGAGGGCTTTGTACCCAGGAGCACCCAATAAATCAATGGTTCTCACTTCTGCTATTCACCATGCCCTTCCTAGGTGTACTGCCAACTGCTGAAAGATGTTAAAGTGAGTGCAATGTGCAGGAATCTGCCTCCTACGTACTAAGAGATGTTCCTCTGGCAATAAACAGTTACATTCAGAGACACACTGTGGAAAGGTGGTGACGTGAATTGTGAGAAACTGTGATTAATAGGAGTAGCTACAAAGTTCCTTTACTAGAGTATTTTTGAAAATTTAATTATCCCTTATGTGTTTTGTGCTATCTTGAACTTTTTGATATTTTCAAGGATGATTCAAAAAGTTCAAGTGTTTCATATGTACCCTTATAAGATGCACCATAGGTATAATCCCACCAATCACCCTCTCTTACTAAAAAAAAAAAAAAAAAAGTTCAAGTGTTAAAGAGGTTGCCTTAAATATGACAAGGATGGAATCCACTATAATAAATGTTTACTCGTAGACAGGTAATTGACCAATATAAGTAAAAAGATGAGAAAAAGAGATAGCCTGAAGGATGTGTTTACCAAGTATCCTCATGGGTAAGGTGACATTTCTGTTAGAGCTGAACTTAAAAATCATATAACTGTAATTTGCCTATTACTTGCTGTAAAATTTATCACATAATCTTAAACACCCTAAATTACCTCTATATAAAATGGTTTTATCTTTTCCCCTCATTAATTTAATAATCTATTATTCTTACCTTTTTAAAAATTAATTAACAGAATCTAAAAAGTACTGTGATTATAGTGAGGAACATGGACAACATGAAATTGGAAATTTCATATGAAGCAACATTTTAAGTATGAGAAGCCAGACTGTTTATGTTGAGCTTTATTTTGGGGCATTATCCTTCCCTTTAATAGGGCATCATTTCCTCAGACTACATGGGTTACTATGGTTTCCTGCTTATATTTGCTCCTGCTAATGTCTTGAGTCCATTAATGCTCAATTGTGAAATTGTTTTGACTAGTGAACTTGGCAGCCATAGCTAATGTGGAAGGAAGACAGCGGGTCCTTGAGCAATCAGAGTGGTACAGAAATAAACAGAGTGAGGCAGCATTGTCACAAGCATGGACTGAATCATTGTGGGCCTTTTTACTGTGGTAAGATAACCACTAATCTGACAAAGCATCACAAACAATGAAAGCAAGCAAGTTTCTCGTACTGTTGATTATCTTTCTTCAAGTTATTATTGGTCACTGTGGCATAACATAACATGCTTCTTTTGGTCAAAAATATTTAATGTCTTACACAATATTTAAGTCATAAAAATTAAGCAAACTTGTTTTATTGATTCTTTTGATTTAGAAATCACATGGAAGAGATGAAAATGTATAAGCCAGCTGACTATAAATACTAAGATTTTTTAAGGCAAATTTCCTCTTATTGATTTATTAATTCTTGTAGCTAGTCTCTTTTTACTAGAATCGGGTGTCAAGTAACTTGCTCTGTTATTTTCAAGAGCCTGATTTGCATCCAATGTAATACAGTTAAGCAAATTTGTGTCGGCTTAACGTGGTTTCTGTAATCCTTTTCATCATCAGATATTTCAAGTTCAAATAAATATTAAAACTTAAAACCTGCATTAAACATTAGAAAAAATACTCTAATAAATCTTAAATTTTGGTCGTGAGAAATTATTTTCCTAACCAAAACAAGGAAATGGAACTAAAGAACTTCCCAGCCTCTTGGGTATTTAACTTCTTAATAGAAGAGTCTTGACAAATTAATGTAGTGAAGTAAATTCAGATATGAAAATGCATGTAGTGAGAAGAGGAGGATTTATGGATTAATAAGGGTATATTGTTAAAAATTTAATTATTTAATACTTTAAAACATATAATTGAACAAATAAAATTATGTTTTACCATGCACAAATGTTATAATATTAATACATAATTTTTTTAAGTTACGTGGAGAAGATGTTAATGAATAAATAGAATACAGTTAAACAGCAGGAAGATCTAGGGCAGGCATCCTCAAACTTTTTAAACAGTTCACCGTTCCTCAGACCCTTGGAGGGCTGGACTATAGTAAAAAAAAAAAAAAAAAAAACTATGAACAAATTCCTATGCACACTGCACATATCTTATTTTGAAGTAAAAAAACAAAACGGGAACAAATACAATCTCACTGCCCCATGTGGCCCGTGGGCCGCAGTTTGAGGACCCCTGATCTAGGGTGGGTTTAGTAACACAATAGGGTGAATATACTCAACAATAATTCATTGTATACTTCAAAATAACTTAAAGAGTAGAACTGGAATGTTCCTAACACAAAGAAATGATAAACACTTGAGGTAATGGAGTATTTAAAAGCAAATCTCAGGTTTTTTCCCATGACTTAGCAATTATGAATAGGGCTGCAATAAAATATCTTTGTTGTGATGTGATTTTTGGTCTTCTGGGTATATGCCTAGTAGAGGAATTATAGGATGCCCATCAATCCACGAATGGATTAATAAATTGTGGTATTTGTATACCATGGAATATTATGCAGCCTTAAAGAAAGATGGAGACTTTACCTTTTTCATGTTTACATGGATGGAGCTGGAACATATTCTTCTTAGTAAAGTATCTCAAGAATGGAAGAAAAAGTAT
>CAUYPK010024485.1:0-35019 GCA_963574355.1 Loris lydekkerianus
GACAGCACCACCTGCTGGCAGGGAGGACAACCTTTACAGCCCTTTGCAGCATTTGCTAACCCAACCATACAGGACAAGCCTGATTCTTACCTGCAAGCACCACCTACTGTCTCAGAGATTAAACTGGGCATCTCAACATAAAGCACACTGTTAGGAAGGCCACAGGGCTGGAGACTCCCCGCCTCCCTTATCCTCTCTCACCAAAGAGAGACAAGGAAAAAATGTGCCCACACAGCTCACTGACCCTGACCCCATAAATAAACAATAATTGGAATAACCCACAACCTAAAACAACATTTTGAATTCAAACGTTAATCTCCTAAATCAATTGTCCTAAACTACTCAAGACACCACACTTTTAGGTTAAAGCTGAATTGACAAAACAACAAGGATGAAGACATGAGGTGAAGGTCAGGTAGGATCTAACTCAGCCAGACCAGCTGTGTTGTCTCAGCTGGTGCTGGACTGACTACATCTTATTCTCACTACACTGCTGTTAACCAGTTGGTGAGCACCACCCTTGATCTGCTGCAGTTCTCTGAGAGGAAAAATCTGAGCCACACTCCCACACCACCTACCTAGAATGCTGGACTTTAAGCCTCTCAGGGGTTGATTTCTCTCTGCTGATGTTTTGTTGTTTGTTGTGCTCAACACTTTCTTCCCATGAAATCTCTGGTAGGTTCTGGGACTTTTCCCTTGCAGTCTATGTTTGTTTCCTTGTTTCTTTTTCAGCTAAAACTTTTCTTTATTTCTGAGATATTCTGGCAGCTGAGGTCTCTGGTCAGGCATATTGTCTGATTTTCATTTACATTGATTACAAGGTTGACCCGAACTTGGGTTCCCAGGATGAACGTCATGTGATAATGACATATTATTCTTTATAAATATTATTAAAATTGATTTGCTAGTGATTTTTACTTCTACATTCATGAGAAATAACTGGTGTAGTTTTAAATTTTTTTTAGTTCTTGTAATATTCTTGTTAGATTTTGGAATCAAGGTAATTCAGGTCTCACAAAACGAGTTGGGGAATATTAGTTCCTTTCTTATATCCTGGAACAAATTGGATAGAGTTGTTATTTCTCCCTTAAGTGTTTGCATACCATATAATTGGGCCTTTAGAAAAAAATCCAAATTGATGATCACTGTCTTTTACTTGGTATGTTTAGTCCATTTATATTTAATACAATAACTCATATGTTTGAATTTAAGTCTACATTTTATAGTTTTCTGTTCTCTCTACTTTTTGTTTTTCTCTTTCTTTTTTTCTGTCTTCTTTTGGATTTTTTTGTGTATTTTTAAAATTATTAATTATAAATTGGTCCCCCTTTTTAGTGGTTGCTCTGTAATTATTAACTTTCCAAAATCGTCAAGTAGTTGCTCTCTGTATTTTGACTAGAATTGTTAGTTGTAATGGGTGACACACTTAGACCCTACTCTGCTTGGTCAATGCTGGCTGCCCAAATAATTGCCTTTCCAAAATGCTATTTTGCTATTTCTCTTCATCCCCCCCCCCCCCCCCAGAGATCCATCTACTTTGTCCTTTTAAAATAACAGACTTTCGGTTGTCTTGAACATTTTGTGGTAATGGTGTGTGTTTTCCCAGTATGTAAAATTCTGTAGTAGGCTCTGCTGATACCTTTACCATATGCTTCTGTGTTCTGTTGTGTTTACCAGCTTGGCTGGCTCATCTCCCAAAGCTTCTGTGTACTTCGCTCTTAATGGTTTACACTTATATCTTCAAAGGTCTACTATTGGACACTGGAACCACCTGCTCTTGCAGAGAGCTGAAAGTGCCTGAGGTTTTCATCCTTTTCACCCTCAGGCAGCCTGTAGCTCCCTCTAGCTGTAGAAAACTAGCTAGATGGGAGCATATCTGGACTCTTTTTTGACAAGATAGAACAAATCTTCTCTGTCCTTAATGTGTTTCCCCACTCCCTCTTCTGGGGGTATTTCCTTAATAAACTTCTCACATTCTAATCCTTAAATGAGATCATTTTCAGTCTTTTACTTTTTTCAGTTTAATTTCCTTCTTGAGTTGTATGACACTTACTTTCATTTGTTTGATTTTTAACTTAAATGAATTTATCAATAACTGTATTGATTTTATCCCACCACTGAAGTAGAACTCTTGCTTTCATTTAGGCCTGAATATCTTAATATTTTGCAATTTGTACTTTTAACACATAAGTGATGCAGAAAAATCATTTAAAAGCATTCTATATTTTTTCTTTTAATTATAAATTGCTAATTTAATTGCACTGGGGCCTGAGAATGATATTTGTTCATACTTGATTTTCTGAAATTTTTGTAAACTTCTGTGATTTTTTTACTGCAAGAAACTTCTATGGTTATTTATTTATTTATTTATTTTGCAGTTTTTGGGTGGGGTGGGGCTTGAACTCGCCAACTCCGTCATATGGGACCAGCGCCCTACTCCTTTGAGCCACAGGTGCTGCCCTTCTGTGGTTTTTCTACTGTGGTTTCTGTTGTTTATTTGTAAATATTTCTTACTTTCTTGAACATAATGCACACTTTCTGTTTGCTGTCTACATGACTCTGTGTATCTATGAGATTAAGCTTGCTACAGTGTCATACAAGTTTACTATATTATAAGTAATTTTTGTCTGCAGAGACAGTTTCTGATATAGTGAGAATCTCCCACACAGATTGTGGATTATCAATTTCTTCTTGTATTTCTGTCAGTTTTGCTTTGTGTATTTTTGAGGTTATGCTGCTGAGAGGTACGTAAAATTCATGGTTATATCTGCTTGCTGAATCCTTTCCTTTTATAATTATTTAGAGTTCCTTATCTCTATAAATGCTTTTTGCCTTCCAGTTTTATTTTATCTACTTCTAATATTGCTTCTCTGTTTTGCTCTTGTTCTGACAATATCATTTTCCATTCCTCTATTTTCAGGCTTTGTGGATCATTTGTCTTCCTGTGTCTCATAGGAAGCAAAATATCACTAAGTGTTAAAAAGATCCAATCTGTGAGGCCCTGTCTTCAAATTTGTAAACTAAATCTGTTTATATTTATTCTGAATATTGACATGATCTATTTGGGCTTATTTTTACTGTCTTATTTTGCATATTTTCTTTGTCACCCCCCCTTCAACCCCTTTTCAGCTTCACAATTGATTACTAAAGCTTTTATTACTCTCTTTTTCTGATTTGGAAATTACAGATTTTATTTCTATTTTTTTACAAATTTATTCTTATATTTCTTAAATGTATTTTTGAAGTTTAAGTTGTATAAATTACCAAAAAAAAAAAAAAATCAGTATTTCTTCTACTAGGAATTAAGTCACTGAGTATCTTGGCATAATTGTTTTTAGAAAGCCATTGTATTATTTTTATAAAAATGAAACATGCCTACATGTCTTTAGATATCAAATCAAATGAGGCAGAAATGTACAATGAAAGAAATTTTTAAAAACCACTTATATCTCAGTAATATAGGCAAACATTATTTCAGACACTTATCTATATACAGATATAGGATAATATATATGTTGACAAATATTTACCTGTATAGAAACTGACCATATCTAGCTGTTGTTTCAAAATATAAAGTATTATATTTAATTTTACTAGAATTTAGTAGAAGAAAATTTAACTGAAATGGAACAAAGAGACTTGTGGACAAACAAATATTTGTTTAAAAATTTAAGAAAATTATTTCCTAGAAAATCCTTTAAAAATAAGAAAGAGATTGTGAAAAACAGCAGGAGTTTAGAGTCAGCATTTTTAAAAAAGTATTTCAAGTTTGTTTAAAAGTTTCAGGTTTAGTTTAGAGCAGTGTTTTTCAACTTTTTTTTTTTTTTTTTTTTTTTTTTAAACGTATAGAACAAGATGGCACCTGGCACCTTGAACCTGTAGTTTAACTTTCATGGCACACCTAAATTAAATTTGAGCAGACAAAAAAAGTAAAAAATAATAATAACAATATGCTTACTTTACTTTGAACTTCTTCTGAAAATGATTGAAATAATAAACTTTAAAACATTTTACAGCACATATAGGACCCTCTTACAGCACACCAGCTTAAAATCACTGATCCCTTGACCACATTCAGTGGAAGATGGGATGTTCCTCCCTGTCATCACCCCATCTCCTGGTGGTTGGTGGCTATACTATTATTTTTACCTTGTCCAGATGAATCAATTTCATACTTAGTTCTGCAGCCATAATTCCTCTAGTTTATCCATATTTAAATAGATTCCCTGTCTATCCCTTGTTCTTTTGCCCCAATGTCCCAATTCCTGAGTTTATGCTTATTGTTATTAATCTGTTAATTGCCTGGATTTAATTGTGAATAGTTCATTTGTTCCCTGAAAAGGGGCTGAGAGTTCTACATTTTCTGAAGAATTTAATGTTTCAGAATGGCTGCTTCTTACCTTTATACTGAATGACGCCGGCTGGGTGTAATGTTCTTTGCTCACTGTTTTTTTCTGTCCAAACACTAGACATTAATACCTTTTTGTCTGGCTCTGACTGTTACTGTACAAAGTCAGAGTCTTGCCTGATTTCCCCATTGTATGTCATTTTGCTCTTTCTGCTTGGAGATTTCGCTCTTAACTTTGAACTTAATTGGATGAGATACGTCTTTGTGTTGAGATTTCTGTATCAAATTTTCCTTGTATGCACTGTGCTCTTTTTGTTCTGTTTTGATTTCAGCATGCTCATTTTTTCAATACAGGGGGAATGTCTTATATCTTTGAATATGTGTTTTGTTCCATTTGTTGGGTTTTCCTCCTTAGGACCACCAATTTTTCTTAAGATAAACTGTCTGTTCCCCCCTCATGTTTACAGTCGGTGTCTCTCTAATGTTTTAAATTCTTTTTTTCTTCATATGAAAGTGTGAGTAATTGTAAATTGGTTTCATAATAGTACTGAGTACAATGGATACTTTTTTTATTGTTAAATCATAGCTGTGTACATTAGTGCAATCACCTTACAATGGATACTTTTAAAGCATCACAAGAATGGAGAAGCAAGAATCATATGTACTCACTTCTGATATGAGGACATATCAGCTTATCATTAAAAAAGTTCTGTACAAAACTCGTTAATGACTTAATACATAGTGGGGGTGGTGGATGGGGTAAGCAGACAAAGGGAAAGAGGGAGGGGGTGAGGGTCACAGGGTGTGGTGCTCCTTTTGGGAGCAGGACACAAGTATAAGAGGGTCTTTATCTAACAAACGTAATCAATGTAACCTGGTTCTTTGTACCTTCAATGAATCCACAACAATAAAAAAATAAAATAAAATAAAATAAAATTCTTTTTTATGTGCATTCGTTTTTATTAAATCAGTTATATATGAGATTATTTTCTCAATGTTGGTCATTGGATTATCAATAGTGTCTGTCCTGTTTCTCTAATCTCATTTTCCATCTTGTTCTATACGTTTATCATGTTGTCTTTGAATTTTAATTCTATTGAGTTCATTTTTCTTTAACTTAAGTGATAGGGGGGTGGTCTTCTTCCCTTCCCTGAGTACTGGCTTTGCCCCTTTGGACTCCCTCTCCCTGGGGTGCTGCATTCCTACCTCTCTTATCTTTTGGGACTGTGTGGCTTCCCACGAAGGTATGTTATCTTGTCACTTGTGACAGCTCTGTCCAGCTGTCCTCTCTGCCCAATCATTGTACTTGAGGTGCCCTGGAATTCCCTTAGTTGTGGTGTGATGGCTGTCCAATATCAGAGGTGATGGGAAAGGGAGGTGACAGAGTGTCCTGCAGGTTTTGTCAGACTATACCACTCATGTGGGGGACCTTTCCCCACTCTGCAGATGGCCCTGGAGCCTTTATTCTCACATATAACAGCCTCAGCCCTGTTCTTCACTCACCCAACCCCCTATGTCTCCTCAAAAACATTTTCCACTGTTTTGGGGGAAGAAAGAGAAAAGAAGGCAAAGATAGCTTTTTAGGTCATATCTTAAAAAAAAAAATTCTGTGAAATAAGGTAGATGTGTGTCATGGTTTGAATTTACCTCCCAGAGTTCCTATGTTGAAAACGTAACCCCCCCAACATGACAGTAGGAGACCGTGAAGAGGTGGTTAGGTCATGAGGGCTTGGCCTCGTCTGGGGACTCACACAGTTATCACGAGAGTGGGCTCCTTCTGGGGAAAGTTGGTTTGTTATAAAAGTGAGCCAGCCTCCTCTTTCTCTCCCTCCTGCTCTCTCTGGCTGTCACGGTCCCTGTGCTACCGGGCAGCTGGAAGTGGCTCCTCGTGGTAGGCATGGACACGTGACAGAAACACCCATATGTTTGACTCCCATGGTTCTACCCATGTGACTAGTGCCAAGATTTCCTTTTTTCCAGGCCTGTGCAGTGGCTCACGCCTATAATCCCAGCACTCTGGGAGGCTGAGGTGAGTGATTATTTGAGCTCAGGAATTTGAGACCAATGTGAGCAACAGTGAGACCCCATCTGTACTAAAAATAAAAAAACTATCTGGGCATTGTGGTGGGCTGTAATTCCAGCTACTTGGGAGGCTGAGGCAGGAGGATTGCTTGAACCCAGGAGTTTGAGGTTGCTGTGAGAGATAATGATGCCATAGAACTCGACCCAGGGTGACAGGGTGAGACTCTGTTCAAAAAGAAAAATTATCTCCTTGTTTCCAATTTTCCAATTATGTTCTTTTGAGCATCTGATCAATCAGCCAGATAATAGCCACTTCACACTGCCCAAGAATATTCGTGTATCTTTATTTGGGGCTGTTTCTCTCTGCTGGCAAAGTGGATACTCAGAAGGACTGCCTGAATTTCTAGGGTCACCCCTGAGTGCAGGTGTGTGCAGCAGAAGTCCACATTTTTCTTGCATCACCGTTTGAAGTGGGCCGTCCTGGGTTACCCCTGCTCTGCCAGCTGGCTGTAGGTGCTGCCCCTCCCACCTTCAGTGAGGTCACAGGTGTGAGCCGAGGGACATGCACTGACACAACACAGGAGGTGACCAGAGCCTGTGCCTCGTGAGGGAGCATTGCTCCCACAGGTGGCCGCTGCTATGTCCACCCAGTGTGAGGACTTGCTGGCTCAGATTGCACCCAGATGGGGCTGGGCAGCTCTGCCTGCAGACACTCGGTCTTCCACGACCAGGGCTCCGAGCTCACGTGGCTTTTGCATTTCAGGAGCTGATTTTTTTTTTTTTTTTTTTTTTTAGACAGAGTCCACCCTATCCCTGAGCAGACTGGCAGTCATAGGTCACTGCAACCTCAGACTTGGGCTATGGGCATCCCACTGCCTCAGCCTCTGGAAGCTGCTGGGATTACAGGTGCTCCCCGCGGTGTCTGGTTTGGTTTTTCCATTTTTTAATTTAGAAGTCAGGGTCTCACTCTCACTCATACAAGTCTCGAACTCCTGAGCTCAAGCAATTCTCTCTCCTCAGCCTCCCCCAGTGCTGGGATTACAGGCATGAGCCACTGCGCCTAGCTCAGGAGCTGATTTTTGAAGAAGGTGTGTTTGCTTGTAGCAGACAGCATGGTTTGCTCCCAAGTCTTAGGAGTCTGTACCGCGGCTTCTGCTGGGGCATGCAGGGGATCAAAACTGCACTTGTACCTAGCCAGATGTTTCTAGCACAGTAGTGTAGAGGACGCCAAGAGCCAGCCTCTGAGCAAGATGATTTGCGGCTGGAGGGCGGACCCTCGGGCAATTAATCTGCAGGTGTTTGTTGTGGAGAAAGAGCTGGAGCCCATGGCAATCCTTAGGCACGCAGTCATAGTCTAATCCTCCCCTCACCTGTCATGTACTGTCTCAATAAAAGGCTACTGCGGAGGTTGCTCGGGGCTACCCTGCAAGCAAGGTTAGCCGCCTCCTGCAAGCTTGTACTTCTAATCCACATCACGCCTGGTTCCTTCCTGTGGCAATGGAGACCAGGGCCACAGGGGTTGTGACAGATGGATAGCCAAGTGTCAGGCCTGCTTGCACCATATTCTGGACTTGCTACCAAGTCTTCTCTTAATCTGGTTGCCAAGGTCACACCACCCACCTCCGTGGAGAGAGACACATCCAGCCTCCGTCTGGAGCTTCCAGTAGGGGCCCGGGGGACACACCTCTCACTCTGAACTAGTATCTCCCTGCACCAGTCCAGACTGTGATGAGCACAGTAGGGAGCAGGACTCTGTCCCTGTGTCCACCCCCTCCTGCCAGGTCAGTCCTCTGGCCTAGAACACAGTAGCACTCCCTGGCGACCTCTCCTGTCACTAAGTAGGACAGTCTCCAGCCGTGGGGGACAGGTGCACAGCAAATCTACAAGCCCGAAGCTGAGAGAAGAGGTTTCAGATTAGCAGAATTCAGGCAAAATGAAAAAGAAGCTCATTCAACAATCCCAAAGGATCAGACTCCAACCAAAGGAAATTGTCAAAATGTCAGAAAATCGTTTGTTAAATGAGTCGGAGCAGTACTAGGAGGGCAATAGGTGCTTCTGTGAATGTGGGAAAGCTTAGGAGCCAGTGCTCTGCTCTTTCTTAGGGCTGGAGGTGCTAAGTGCAAAAAAACGTGCTGGGACCTCTCGCCAGTGCCCTGGAGTCTTTGTAGAGTTTATTTTCGAGCTTCTGCAGGACAGTTGTGGACCAGTGTGATTTTTCTGTGAAATGTTCACCTTGGGCTGGTTATGACCGAGGGGGGAGTTAACACAGCCACAGGAAAGACCTTGGGCGTCTTCACCATCTATCCTATGTGAACAAAAATCTCTGATTTTCCTTCCTGATGTGGATATAAAAACTCAGATTCCCTGAATAGCGGCAGAGGTGGTGTTGATCTGTTCTGGGGAAAGACAGTCTCTGCCACAGTAGCTGTGATTGGGGGTAAACTTGGTTAAGTCTGGGATGGTCCATCCTCATCCGCCATGATTCATGTGCATTTTTGAAGTTCCAGGATTATAAATTACACCAGGGGCACGGGGAGGTAAGGGAGACCCCCCACTATATCTTCTAAGTCTCTGAGAATAACTCATTTCTGCCTCTACTACAGAGGCATGGCTTCTATTGCAATTGCTTGGGTCAGGGCAACCGGGGGATCAGGGGACAATTTCAGGGGCTGACGTTTGCCCCTTCCTGCCGTCTTAGCTGCTAAGTACATTCGTCCTGATTATGTGTTCAGCAATGGAGGAAGTGGCCAGGGGCTGACATATGCCCCTTCCTGCCATCTTAGCTGCTAGGTACATTCGTCCTGATTACGTGTTCAGCAGCAGAGAAAATGGCCAGGTGCTGGACCTCTTGGGCGATGCCATATCTAGCATTCAGTAAAGACTCCCCCCCTTTCCCTTCTTCCCATGCTCTGTTGCTCAGAACTGGAGTGATTGCTCATATGTCCTGTGGCTTTGCAGAATCTATCCTCAAGAGACTTCTCCTTGAGTCGATGGGCTCTAGGCCTGAAAACAGACACCACATGTAACTTGCTGCCCACTGGTGTGGTGAATCTCCACTTTCTGCTCATTTTATCCATTCTTGGTCAATCTCTTTGTCAGCTGCACCGGCATCTTGCCCCAGCTACCTTGTGGTCAGTACACACCTGTAGGTCAAACGGTTGCAATCCTGACCTCAGAATCTACTTTGCCTATTAAATGGTGCTGTACGGCCTCTGCGGTCCCAGAATTGGCTCTAGGGAGCCCAGCTCCGTGGCAAGATTTCCTATTACTGGTATGGCTTAGAGAAGACAGCCGCCGCCCAGCTTCTGGGATGCCTGTGCTACCCAAATCCCACCTTCCTCCTTGCTGCGTTCCTTTCCCTCTTCTTTGGAAAGAGAGTTTCCTCTGAATTCCCTCAAGGAACATAGTCAAAGGAGGAGAACTCAGGTTTATAGGATAGATCCACTGTAGTGCGGCTACTTCTCTGAGCTGAATCCTCATCTGGCGCTGTAACAAGGCTGCTATCATATCACTTCTGCCTTAGGTAAAGCATTTTCCCCAAGATTTCAGGAGATGTTTAGAAGTTATTAGGACTGGCTCCCAGGACCTTGAAGAGGTGCTATCTCCCTGGTTGAGACTTGCAGTCTGGGACCCATCCCCACCACTCATTTTTTTTTTGCCAGGACAGGTTTGAACCCACCACCTCTGGTATATGGGGCCGGTGTCCTACTCCTTGAGCCACAGGCACTGCCCCCACACCACTCTTCTTTCAGCATCCTTAAGATGGACTTGCAGGGAAGCTCTCCTGTTTCCTGTGGGTGCACACTAGTCAGGAATAATCCTTTTCTTACCTTAACAGGACCAGCGCTTTACCAGGTAGACCCTGCTGAGACTTGACCTTAGATTTGTTCATGTGGTCAGTAGGGGAGGTCAGGGAAGGAAGACATTGTGTTGCAAGAGATGTGTTAAACTTGAGGCTTCTGAATAGATTTCAAGCACAGGGGTCTGCAGTATTCTAGAAAGGAATAGTAGACCTTTGTAGGTTCAAAGGGATCTGGGGGCTCAGATGTCTCTACCCCAAGTCTCAGGGTCTCAGTTCTTTCCTGTCTTTCCTTGACTTTGGCACATGGGACCCCACCTCTCCCTGAAGTTGTACAGCTCTTGAAACCAGATCCTAGTGCTCACCTTCTGTGTAGTCTGCTCTCTCAGGGGAGGGATGATCTGTTCACACATTGCCATTCTGACTGCCATCCCTGACGGAAGTGGGAAGTTGGCTGACTTGAGCCTGTCACTCTGATCTCTAATGCATCAGTAAAACAAGAGCACCCAGGGGATTCTACAGAACTTAGAGTCACGGCTCCCTTCCTGCCTTTAAGACCTTGCACCTGCCAGTCACCTGTCTCAGACCCTGCCAGTCACCTAGCATGTCCTGTTTCAATCTCCCTTCCACCTTGCTGTCCTTTCTGCGTTACTCACGGCTTCCTCTGTGGGTTCATACAGTGGCTTCCAGTTGTATGTGCCCCTCCCGTTTGATGCCCTTATTTCTACCACCTGTCACAACATGAATACTGGAGTTTTGTCACTCTGTGTTTATAATTCATCTCTGGTCCTTGAATGCTTGTGTTTGAAGATAGGGGTGTATTTTACAATGTCCTGAATGATTTTTTACTTTCTGTAATGGCACGTGTCTCAAGGAGGGATGCCTCCACATGGAAATTTATAACCCGATCCCGAGTGGAATCCCACTCATTCTTTTTACATGTCTGCATTTTTAAAGACTTGAGGTCTCTAAAGTACCTACATCTTCCTTGTGTTGTTTGGGATGTTGTGATGATTATGGGGTGATTATTTATTAAATTTTTGAGAGCCAGTATGCCTATGAGCCTGTACAAAGATTATTTAATTTAGTCCTCACCACATATAACCTTCACTTTATTTTATGGATGAGAAAACGGAGGCTGAGGAGGAAAGCCAGAAAATACCAGGCGGTGAGTGGAAAAGCAAGATGAGCCCCCGGGCGATGTGACGGGGTGTCTGGCCTTCCTCCTTCCACTCTGCCCTTCTCATCCTTTTCTTCACTGTCCACTCTCTCACTTGCTCAGTCAAATATTGGGAGTCCTCTCGCCTCCGGGGGTTGTATTTTCCAAGTGTGCTAGCTGCTGATTCCCTGTCCAGATAGTGGAGTCCTGGAGTTTCTAGGAACGCCTGGGTCCTGGTAATTGGCGGAGGCCTCAGGAGATGCCTTACGTCTCATGGACACTTATGCAAATTAACTTAATGTTCCCTGTGCTGAACCTGGAACGTGGCTTGGTGGAGTTCAGCACGGTGTTTGCATTGAATAATAACAAGGTCTGTATTTGATTTTCAGCAAATATTGACCAAGGTCCCACGAGCAGCTCTCAGAGATAAATTAGGAGGGGCAACCCCACTAATAATGGGATTTGTAGACACACTTTTTCAAGTGAGACACATGGACGTTTAGCTGGAGCTACGGCTGATGGAGAGACTAACATAGCTGGCAGGATTTGTGCACACAGGAGGGGAGATCATTATGGGCAAAGCAAACACTGGCCGAGCCCCTCCCCTCATTGCCTGAGATGGGGGCAGGCTGGCAGCATCCTTTTACAGAAGGAACCACAGGTCAGCAGTAATAAGAGATTTACCCTGAATCACAGAGCTGGCTGCTACAGGCCAGTCCCCATCCTTGTGTCACTGATCTCTTGGCCAGTAGCTTCTCTGTGCATCTCATGTGGACAGCTCGAGTGTGGTAGAATTCTCAAGTGTCTTCTTAAAGGGAAGGGGTAGTGCAGGTGGGCCAGGGTAATGTTGGTGCCACAACTAGAAATCCTGAACCTGCAGACCCGATTTTGGAGTAAGGATGAGATGAAGGCTGTGAGGGCCCTGTGTGTGGGCTGTCAGCCTTGGGGAGGACAGGAATACAATTTCGTCTTTGGCTACTAACGTAGAATGTGGGGCCAAGGCAGGACTTGAGGTTAACACAAGTATTATTATTATTTTTTTTTAGTGAGACAGAGTCTCACTTTGACACCCTGGGTTGAGTGCCTTGGTGTCATAGTTCACAGCAACCTCAAACTCCTGCCTGGGCGATCCTCCTGCCTCAGCCTTCCAAGTAGCTGGGACTACAGGCACTTGCCACAACGCCCAGCTAAATTTTCTATTTGTAGTAGGGATGGGGTCTTGCTCTTGCTTAGTCTGGTCTTGGACTCCTGAGCTCAGGGTTTCCACCTGCCTTGGCCTCCCAGAGTGCTGAGATCACAGGTGTGATCACCATGCCCACCTAAATGTGTTCTTTTGAATGAAGTAAAGTGAGGACGGAAGATTCTTTAGCTGAACGGGGCCGTTTCCCTTCAGGCAGGTGGGAGAGATGACACTTTCCCTGCCATCCAGATTCCCAGGCCTCAGGAGTTCTGGAGAGCCTGGGGGACTCAGGGACTGCAGATCCACTCAAAGTCCGGGTAGGACCCTCTCATCTAAAGACAGCTTTGCCAAGGCATATGCGACCTGAGTCAAAGCCTCTTCCCGCCACTTACTAGCTGTATGACCTTGGGCAAATTCCTCAATCTTTGGGGGGTCTCCATTTCCTTAATGAGGCTCGTGGTATAAAGGGAAGGATTAGCTAAGAGAATAAATGTGAAACTTTTACACCCAACACAGAGGAAGGGCTCAGTGACACAGGGAATGGTGGCATTTACGTTCACTCTGGTTACTGTGGGGTTTTTATGTCACAGCGTGACTGTCACCTCTGTCCTCTCGTTTGCCTGTGGGGGAGACATTGTCTTCCTGTGGATCTTGCCACCTCCTTGCCAAGGACATCTGCAGAGACACTGGCTCGGAACACTGTACCAGGGGGAGACTCTGTGGTTTGGCCAATTTCCCTCCCAGGGTCATGAAGCACATGTGCTTGCCTAGGCACTCACCCCTCAGGTGTGCTGGCTGCTGGTCTTGTTGCCGATGCCATTTTTTCTTATTAGCTGGCGTTACAAGGGGCTGAAAGGAGGCCTGTGCTAGGAAGCCTTGGCAAATCATTAAGCAGTGTCTGTGCTTGTGTCCTGCAAATACCTTCAGCCTATTGAGCAATGACCAAAGTTTCAACAGACTGCTCAGGAAACAGACAAGGTAGGAGGGAAGAGTCTTGGATCACATGACTTTTCACAGGCATTACACATGATAAGCCTGAAAAACAGAGGGCTTCTAAAATGGGTGGGACAGGGTGATGGAAGAAATTGCCATCAGCTGGTCAGCACTCTGTGACTATTGTCTCCTGGGGAGGGGAACCAGGCCTGACAGGTCAGCTCACCTGAGTCTTGATGCTGATATCAAGAGATGATGCTTTTCATCACGAACCCCTGGTGCTGTCAGGTAAGGGGCCATCCCCTGAGTGAGGGGAAGGTACTAGGTCCTATCTGGTTTCCCATACTAAGACTCCTTTAAGGAGCCGACTTGGGTTTTGGTAATGACTACGTGTGCAGGATTGGATCATAACACATCTGTGCACTGCGATTGTGGTTTGGCGTGTCAGGGAACTCACAGAACTGGGAGTTCCTGCCATCAGACATATGGAACTTGTGGACCTGTGTTTTTCAATCGTTTTTTTAATCTCACGGCACACTTGAACCTATAGTTAAACTTCTGTGGCACACTTAAATCATGTTGATCAACAAAAGAGTGAAAAAAAGAATATACTTACTGTGCTTTGAATGTCTTTAAAAAATAGTTGAATTAATTATCTTTAAAAATGTTCGTGGCGCACCCAAGATCCTCTTATGGGATGGCTGTTGAAAATTGCTGCTGTGGAACAAGATGTGATGGGAGGCTGAGGTGGGTGGATTGCTTAAGCTCAGGAATTAGAGACCAGCCTGAGCAAGAGCAAGACCCTGGCTCTACTAAAAATAGAAAAACTAGCTGGGCGTTGTGGTGGGAACCTGCAGCTGTTTAAGGCCACACAGCTGCTCTGTAGCAGACAAGGGACCAAGACATGGTCCCCAGTCCCAGGCGGGCACCCCCATTCTGCAGGCTGTGAAATCCCATCTCTTGCAGGAACATGGTCTCTAGGCTCACTCAGAGTCAGGAGGGAAGGAAGGAAGGTGTGGTGGCTGGTTGCCCCGCTGCCTTCCCATGTGGAGAGCACACAGGTATTGAATGCCTCAGTGGCTATTCAGCAAAAGGAACCAGCGGAGACGGAATTAGCCCCTGAGCAGAGCTTCAGAGCTTTTACAAGGGCTCTTAGAAGGACCGGCTGCAGGAGTCAGACCCAGAAAAAGTCTAATTTTCTCCTCCCTGGGAAATCATGCAGTTCTGGCCTAAAATGTGCACTGGCTATTACTCAGGGAGACAGAGCTGGAAGTGACCACAGAGCCCTGGGTGCACCAGGCAGAAGCAGACGGAGCAATGCTTCCCTGGAGGGTGCCCAGAGAGACCCCATCCTCCCTGGCCTGGTTTCAGTTCCACTGTAAACCACGAGTTACTGCAGCACTTGGGGAAAACCTTTACCAAAGGAATGTGTGACCTCAGGATTAACCTCAGGAGGTCGAGATTTCTGCCCCTATTTCACAGATGGAAGAATTGAGGTCTGGAGATGATAAGGGACTCCTTCCAGCACCCCGCCTCCTGGGAAGGGTTTATGCTTAGAGTTAGCAGTTGTTTCCTTTTAAGGGGAGGGTGGCATAATGCCTCCTCCCAAGAGGCCAGTGCCTGGGTGGAGGGAGGGCCCAGCCACCCTGCTCATTTATCTGCTTTCTTTATCTCTGGGGTCCTAAGAGGGGGTCTGAGCCATGTCTTCAGACACTCATGTTGATGGCATTGGACTGGGGAGTAGAGCTGGCTCCTTCCTTGCTCTGCGAATGAGGTTGGGGTGAGGCCCTGAGGAAGCTTCTGATGTGTGGCTCTGGGGGCAGTTGGCCTCAGGGATCCCGGAGTGACCTCCAATCTAACCCAGTTACAGTCCCTCCACAGTGGGCAGAAAGACTGAGTTGCCACAGTCCTCGCTGGTAGCTGGGGAAGCTGAGATTCAGGTTCTGTGATTCCTCATCTAGGACACAGCAGCTGCCACCCACACTCCACGAGTGGGGCCGTCTGTCCTTTCTGCCTCACTCCCAGCAGACACTCAGGGTCATGCCAAGGAGATTAATGTTGAGGCAGGCGGAGGCTAGTTTAGACAGAAAATTCAGGGCAAGGTGACAGTTGAGCTGAGACCTCATCACTGGGAGAAGCTGGGAAGAGTGTTCCCAATCGGCTGGAACAGCATGTGCAAAGGTCCTGGGGAAGAAGCAAGCTTGGAAATTTTGTGGCACAATAAGACTGGTGGCGCCAGCCCATATGCAAGAAGGGTTGAGGAAGAGATGAGGTGGGGGGTAGCAGAGGTCAAACCACACTAGGGCCTTGTAGTGCAGCCATGCCAGGGAGGGTGAATTGTATTCCCATTACTGTAGAAACCCACAGGAGGGCCCGGCGTGGAGGAGTGACATGGTCAGACTTGCCTTTATAGACCCTCACCCTGGCTTCTGTGACTTGTGCAGGAAGGGCCACCTGATGCCTGATCATTAGAGTCTGCCCTCATGGTGGGAAACGGTGGCATGGAGTCTGGGGTGACAGTGGTGCTCTCGGAGGGAAGTTGTCTCTAGGGTTGGCTTTCTTCCTGGCGCATTGCTGTCTCTGTACACCTCTTCCTCCTCCTTCCAGACCCGGGTGGGGCCTGACAAAGTGGTCCAGGCTTTCTCACCCATGGTCCTATGGTTTTCCTGGATAACCATAACAGTACACAGTGAGGCCATGCTTATGTAACTGCTGCTGGGCCCCCCAAGGGCTTGACCCAAGTACAGACTGCAGACTTGCTACGTAGCTCACTGGCCTCCGTGAGCTGGATAAGCACGGACCTCCCATGTAGCTCTCTCGGCTGCCACGAGTGGAATAAGACATGTGGCGCTGCCCTCCATGCCCGAGTTCCTCTCCCGTCTGTTGGAATCAGAACACAGGCATCACACCCCTCCTCAGTCCTCCAAACCCCATCTCTGCACAGTCATTGAGAACCTTGTTGGGGCTGGGCCCTGGGCTGGACACAAGGGTCCAGCTCCAAATCAGAGCCAGGCTCCGAGCACGGGAGCCCTGCCCGGGGTGTGTCAGGATCACACACTGCACCTGGTGGCTGATGTCTTCTGCTCGGCTTTGTAGTCACATAACATGTCACAGGGAGAAACCACAGTGGTGGAGCCGTGGTAGTAGCCTCTTCAATCAGTAATCAAGGTCCTGGGCTCAGTTCGGGGAGCAGCTCTATGTGGTTTAATTCATTGTACACCAGTTTCAGTTGTGCATTAATTACAGGCAGCTGAATGGTAATTAACTAATCACCATGTCACTCCTTCCCTGTTAGGAACAACCTCATTAATTCCCATCTGCAAGGCTGCTGATGTCTTCCACCGTCCCCTCCCCTTTCTCCCTGTCTCTTTTTGGCTTTTCTTGACTTATAATCAAATAGGAAAGTCATGCATTTTTTAATAAGCTCTCGGCTGCTTTTGCCACTGAAAAATTCATGGCATTGCACAGTCCCTTTAAATAATGTTTATCATCATACATTTCTGGTCTCTGCGTTTGGTGCTGTCTGCTCTAACCAACGAGCTGCTGGCATAGTCTTGGAGATGGTTGGGAGCCAGCTGGGGGCCACCTGGGCTAAGGAAGGAGGCTCTTCTTCCAGGGAGCACTTGTGATTTCCTGGCAACCACGTTGGGCAGGTAAATGCCTTTGGGCTCTTGATACTCTCCTGAGGCTGATCTATGCTGTGGGCTAGGTCTCCGGTGTATTCTCATTTCCCGCCTCTGCCCTGTGCATGCTCTGTGCCTGCCCTGATAGCTGAAGTGCCCCATTCTCCCTCTTTTGCCTGACTATGAACTGGGTATCTAGGCCCAGATTAAAAGCTGCTGTTCCTGCAGCGGCCTCCTCATCCAGTACTGTAGTTCCAACTCTTTTTTTTTTTTTTTTTTTTTTTTTTGTGACGGAATCTTACTCTGTCACCCTGGGTAGAGTACTGTGGCATCACAGCTCTCAGCAACCTCAAACCTTAAACTCCTGGGCTCAAGCGATCCTCCTGCCTCAGCCTCCCGAGTTGCTGGGATTATAGGCACCTGCCACAAAGCCCGGCTAGTTTTTCTATTTTTAGTAGAGATGAGGTCTCACTCTTGTTCAGGCTGGTCTCTCATTCCTGAGTGCAGGCAATCCACCTGCTTTGGCCTCCCAGAGTTACAAGAACGGGATTACAAGAATGAGCCACTGCACTCGGCCTTAGTTCCAACTCCTGCTGCCTTTGCCTGGTTGTGTGTTGGGTGGGAGCATGTTTTACGTCTTATCCACAAATCAATGTTTCCATTAGTGCTCATTTATGACCGACATCCCAGCCTCCTGGGGGCTGCCAGTGGTGCAGGGTCAGCAGAGTGCCCACAGCTGCTGCTTTACCTGGGTCTCATGCCCTGCTGGGAGGGAGCCCAACAAGGGCTCTTTATCCATTTCACAAATGAGAACTCAATGGGGAGAATGGTTTGTCCAAGGTCACAAGTATCTGGACGAAAAACCCCCAAAAAACGAAGTATGTGGATGAAGGAGGACAGAAGCCCGGGTACTGTAATTGTCAGATGGCAGAATAGCTTCCGCAGTGTCCCTGGACAGCCACTCCTAAGATATGAGCCCTGCTGAGATCAGGGATATTTACCTCCTTTTGTTCCCATTCAGAAGTCAGTCCTTCTGTGGTGACTCCAAAATACTCCAAAGTCTGGATAATGTCCACTGAGGCAGGTGTCCAGTCTCCTGTGCCCGGCTCTGTGCTGAGTGGCCCCGTGTCTGGGCCCCACTGGGCAGGTGTCCAGTCTCCTGTGCCCAGCTCTGTGTCTGGGCCTTGCTGGGTAGGTGTCCACTCTCCTGTGCCTGGCTCTGTGCTGAGGGGCCCCCGTCTTCGTTTAGTCCCTACGTCACTGATTCCTCCTCCAAGATGGTCTCTCCCACACCCCAGCAGAAGGGCTGTGTGGGCTGTGCTGGTGCCTACCCCCAGGCCCATTCTGTGTGGCCCTCAGCCACGGCCCCACATGGCCTTGCTCACTGACGGGGTCACTGTTTTCTCCAGCAGACAGCACCTGTCCTAGGGAGGAGCCCTGTCATCCTTCTTGATGATTGTGCCCCCAGGAGCCATGAGAACTGCGGTGCCCCAGAGGCCCTTCAGTGGCCCTTGGCCAGGTAAAGACCATGTTCCTCAGTGGGTCTCCCGGGGTTTGCCCCCACTGAGGGCTCCAAACCCCTTTCTCCTCATATCTGAGCAGTGCTAACCAGTAGGAATACACTGCCAAGGATGTATGATGTTAAATTTTTTAGTAGCTATGTTAAAAAAAAAAGAAATAGGTGAAATTAATCTTCATAAGAGCTTTTCATTAACTCAATATAGCAAAAACGTTATCATTTCACCATGTAATCAACATGAAAATTATTATTATTATTTTTTGAGACAGAGTCTCACTATGTTGCCCTGGGTAGAATGCCTTGGCATCATTACAGCTCACAGCAATCTCAGACTCCCGGGCTCAAGTAATCCTCTTGCGTCAGCCTCCCAAGTAGCTGGGACTACAGGTGCCGACCACAACACCCGGCTATTTGTTGTTGTTGTTATTGTTGTTGTCATTGTTGTTTGGCAGCCTGGGCTAGGTGGGAACCCGCCAGCCTCATGTATGTGGCTGGTGCCCTAACTGCTGAGCTACAGGTGCTGAGTCATCACATGAAAATTATTAACGGGATATTTCACGTTCTTTTTTCTTTTTTCTGTCCTACATACGTCTTTGCAATTTGATGGGGTTTTTCATCAGCCATGCACCTTAACTCACACTGGCCACATTTCAACTGCTCTCTGGGTACATGTGGCCTGGGGCCTCCTGCTGGACAGCCTGGTGAGGAGGGACTAGGATTCATCCGGCAGAGAAGGAGGGAAAAAGCATTCATTCTATTTGCTTTTTTTTTTTTTGTTTTGAGGCAGAGTCTCACTTTGATGCCCTGGGTAGAGTGTGGGGGTGTCATAGCTCACAGCAACCTCAAACTCTTGGGTTCCCATGATCTTCTTGCTGCAGCCTCCCTGAGCAGCTGGGACTTCAGGCACCTGCCACCACATCTGGCTATTTTTGGTAGAGACGGATTTCACTCTTGCTCAGGCTGGTCTTGAACTCCTGAGCTCAAGCGATCCATCTGCTTCAGCCTCCCAGAGTGCTGGGATTACAGGATGAGCCACAGGGCCTGGCCTGGAAAGGGCATTCTAGACAGGGCACTGAGAGGGAGGCAGTGGGAGGTAATTAGACAAAGATCATGAGTCACATCCTTTAAGGGTCTCCATGGTCTGTGTCTTCTGATGTGACTCAAATGGGGGTGAGAGATGAGTGGACCTCTTCTGGGACAATGACACCAGGCAGAGTTGAGCACGGCTGAGGGTGGGGCTGGGTGAGGTCGAGGGCACGAGGCTGAACCTCGGGGACATGAGCCAGGGTCACCTTCAGGAAACAGGTACAGATTCTGAAGAAGGGGTAGGATGAGCAACAGATCCTCGCCAGCCAGTCCAGTAGGCCTGGTACTTCCCAACGGCTCCTCCCTTTCTAGCTGAGGGGTCAGGAAGTGGGTGGTTTGTCCACCTGACAGATGAGGTTGCTGGGTCCAAGGTCAGGGGACTGCCTGAGATCATAACCCTAAAGGGAGGACTCCCACCCAGGTCTGCCCAACTTCAAAACCCATCGCAACCCCTGAGAACTGTGACAACACGACCACCCAGGGGCTGGTGGGGCCACAGTTTAAGAAGACGTGCCTTGTGATGGTAGGCATACCCCTGTTGGGGAGAGGGAAGGGGGACCCTGCATCTGGAGCTGGGGACACGAAAGGCCTGATACCAGAAAGGCAAGGCCCTGTGATTGGGCTGGACTCGGGAAGGACTGGACCCTGGGAGCACTGAGCCCCCTCTTCCCAGAAGGACTTGGAGGGACTGGCTGGGCTTGTGGCTAAGTGGGCTGCAGAACAGAGAGCAACCCTGGCAGAGAGGTCAGGTGGACCTGGGGGGTGCAGTGACTGCTGGGCCATGGGCCTGGGTCATGTGCCAGTGGTGGGGGACACACGACAGGCCCCACTAAGGCTGGGCACTGGGCTCCCAGTCCACAGAAGAAGGAGCCCATCAGGAGCTCCAGGACCATGCCCTGTGTGTGTTAAAACAAAATGTGGGGACTTGGCTGAGGGTCAAGTTGGTGGCTATGGATTGGGGCAGGAGGAGCTGGAGGCCCTCCTGCTGTGGGGCAGTGACAGGGCTGCTCTGTGCATGAGCTGGGACCTGCTGGGTCTGCCTAACCTCTCAGCCGCCCTCTTCAGTACCACCTCTCTCCACAGGCCCAGAGGGAAGGGAAGGGGAAGGCCACTTCCCTGGCCCCAGCAGGAGTCTCAAAGGCTTATACCATTAGACATTTGAGCTGCCCTCAATGGCCCCTGCCAGAGCCTTGTAGGAAGTAGCTGGTTGCCCCCATAGCAGAGAGCTTTCCTTTCTCTCCAGAGAGGAGTGGGGTGAAATAGACCTCATGGATGGGTTGGTCTGCAGAACATGACAGGGAGCCCTGTCCCTACCAGGAGGGCTCAGCATCACCTGCTGCCTCCCCCGTGTCCTGGAATGACAAGAAGGGACACGGGGACCAGCAGGGAGCTGTCATCAGGGGACACTGGGCAGGGAGGGTACCTAGGTGGGAGATCGGAGGCCCTGTGCTGGGCTGGAAGGCAGTCTGTACCCTCAGCCTGCACTGTAGCAGTGTTGGGAGGCAGATCTTTGTGCTGTCCAGCCTGGCCTTCTTGCTCAGCAGCCTGTGCCCTGCCTGTTTTTTTGTGCCCCCAGCTCTAGGAGAGGTGAGTGACACAGCCTATCCGTGAGCTACCAGGTGGGAGGGGTGTGGGGGCAGGTGGTGGTAGAGTAGGCCGTGGGGAAAAAGCCCAGCGCTTTTGGTGAGGACATCATGGCACTGTCTGGAGGGGGCACTGAGCAGGGCCAGAAAGGATGGCTCGCCTTGATTCCCTAGGTGGGCAGGCCCTTCCTAGGGTTGCTGAGTTTTAGTATCTACTTGGCTGATGCCTTCAGGCCAGGCTAGGACAGGCTGGACCTGGGCTTCCTGTCACCTCCATTTGGCTCCTAGGCAGAGGCTGGAAGAAAAAAAAGAGGGATTATTTGATGGGAAAGTTAGGATAGCAGGGAAATATAAGCCAATTTAGGAGTGAGAGAAAGGGAGAGAAACAGACAGAGAGAGAGGAGAGGGAGGTCATGAGTGCCTGGTCTAGGAGGTAACGTGGCTGCCTGCAAATTCCCAGCCCACCCTGCCCCCTTGCTGCTGGAGTAACCTCTCACCGGCCCAGTGCCACCTGTCCCAGAGCTGGGCTTGATTTTTTCTGCAGTCACCTGAGGACGTGGAAGAGCCCCAAGGACAGTGCTGGCTGTGTCGCTGTGCTCACCCCCTAATGTCCCAGGCCCTACGCACCCCATCCCTGAGCCTAGGTTTTCTCCTCTGTACCCCAGAAATAATGAACTTGCCCTGTCCACCACACAGACCCACGATGAAGATAAAATTCAACCCCAGATTCAAAAGAGTTTTGCAGATGGGAGTGTCTTGTTGGTGTAATTAACAGGAGCAGGCGGGGGAGGTGGCTACAGGCTGGCAAATTCTCTGCAGGGCGGGTGTCTACACCTGGGTTCTGAAGGCACCAAACTCAGGCTGTTTTGTCTGAGTCACAAGAAAGCATCTGGCCTTAAGATGCAAATCCAGGAGCTTGAAGGAGACTCTCAAACAGGGTCTGTACAGGGCACTGCCTCTGGGGAGGTCTCTCTCTACCACCCTCTTCTCGTGCGGATGTGAGCTTTAGAGAGGACGCCTAGTGGTCAGAACAGCGCCCTGACGCTGTATGACAGTGTCCCTGGGGAGTGTTGGAATGACAGTTACAGGCTGTTTATAGTGACACCTTTAGACAAGTGGGCAAACATCACTGGCACTTAATTTTCAAGAAATGTACCTACCGTAGAGGCCGTAAACCCAGCGTGATCCGGGCAGGATGATTACGTAGTGTCTTATTGGAGCTGAGACCAGCCATCAGACAACTGTGCCACCCAGCAAGAAGGAAAAAGAGAAGAAAAAATCATCTAAACGAATTTCGTAATAGTGGGAACAGAAAGGAAGCAATTAGGGTCCTGCTGCAATTTTTGTAGCAAGATGTCCGGTTAATGAGGGAAGTCTCCTGCCAGTGATCACTGATGTTAATGTGTATCCAGGCCACATGGGTCCTGTTCCCAGCCACAGAAATCTGTCATCGGTGCCCTGTGTTTTGAAAGTCTGAGGACTCTCTCGGCACCCTGGCAGGCACAAAGCTGTGCTGAGTCCAGGCACTGGAGCAGGCTGACGACATTTGACTTTGCCGCTGGGTCTGTTTTTCACTTCATGTTAAATTTGGGGACCAGAGGGGTTGGGTGACTGTGACCGACCAGACCAGGGCTGTGTAGCCCAGTGTCTGGATTGGGTTCTGTGGCCAGGCTGCCCGGGGGAGCTGGACTTGACCTTCCCGCCTCGGCATTTTCCAAAGTGGGTTTTGTGAACCGTGCTTCGGAGACTCCCTAAGCAGAGTTCCAAGGTCCTGTAAATTTGGGAAACAATGGCTGGTCTGGCTATCCCTGGTGAGTGATGCCCGACGCTGTGCAGGGAAGGCTCCTGAGAGGCACTGTGGTAGCCGTCTGTCCCATTTGATTCAATCCACCATTTCTCACGTTTTCTCAATAGCAGAATCACACCACCCCTCCTGCCCACCCCAGGCCTGTATGGGAACTATCTGGAGGGCTAGGAGGTCCAAGGCACAAACTTTGGGAAAGGGCTCCTGGCAACAGTCAGGGCCAAGCTATGTAACAGTGACATTTCTGGGAGCCCACAGTGTCCTGTCTGTGCCAGATGATGTGGGGCCCTGGGGAAAGACACCCCCGTCCTCCAAACTAGCCCTCCGGGAGCTGTTCCAGCTGCAGATACAGAAAGGCCAGGGCCAGAGGTTGGGGCGTGGCCAGCCCCTCACAGTGGACCTCTGGGACAGAAGGGAAGTGTAGTGGGCTGGGACCAGCGCATTGGAGGGCAGTGGGGTGGGCTTCCTATGGTTCTGCTGCCTGGCCCCAGGAATGAGGGTGGAATTTACACCTGCCTACACCTTCCCAGGCCCCACGCCATCTCATCAGTCCAGACTCCCAGTCTCCAAACACCCTGTGGACATTTGCTAGTTTGTAGCCGCCATGGGCATCTGTTGAGCTGCTCACCAGCTAATTCTCTCTTCTGGTAATGCACACTGATTTTCCTCTGGGGAACTCCCCTCTTCCACCCTCTCCCTGCATGTTTTGTGGGGGGGGGCGGGGATGTCCAGTTCCACTGCTGGTGTCCAGCGCGGGTACGTGGCCCAGGCCTAGCCAATCAGTGCTCTGTCTCCTTGCCCAGTGAGAGTGACTATCCCCTGCTAGGTTCCTGCAGCAGCCATCCCTGGGATGGAACTCTCAGCCTAAGGACTTGGCTTTGGAGTTGACTCCAGTAAACACTGGTGGAGGAGAGTGAGATTACGACAGGACAGGACTAATAAGCAGGTTATTGCTGTGGGCAGCTGAGGCTCAGCCCCACTGGGAACTCCAGGAGATGCTATAGGACGCACCTCAGAGAACTCCCCTGAAGTGCCAGGATGCAGGGTGCTTCCCGCCCAGCTCCTGCTCTTGGACATCCTCCAGCCCTTTTGCTCTGAGCACTGGCCCAGCATGCTCCTGTGACTAGGGACGGCCCTTTGGGAAGACAATGGTGCTGGCATGGCTGGATGGCGAATGCTGAGTGAAGGGATGTGGGCGGGGTGCCGGCAGCGCTGGGGATGTCTGACCTCCCTCGTCCCTCTGCCCTGCTGTTCTGTCCCCCCTTTGTGAGATACGTGGCTCTCCCCCACCGACTGCGCCTGTACCATCTTATCAGTCCTTGACCCCTTTCTGAGTGTATTCTGGTTTTTTCTCTTTCCTTCTCCATCAAATTAAGTTCTGGTGTACACAGTGGGAGTTCGAAGCAGGTGGATTGCTTGAGTTCAGGAGTTGGAGACCAGCCTGAGCAAGATTGATCTCTACTAAAAATAAAAAAGTTAGTTGGGTGTGGTGGTGGGTGCCTATAATCCCAGCTCCTAGGGGGCTGAGGCAGGAGGATCACTTGAGCCCAGGAGTTTGAGGTTGCTGTCAGCTATGACACCACGGCACTCTACTGAGGGCAACGAAGTGAGACTCTGTCTCCCCTCCAAAAAGAGAAATTCAAAAAAAGTGACCAGCGTCCCTGGAGTATTCATGCCACTTGAGAAGTGCGTTTCTTACAGTGGAATTTAAGCAGTGACGGTGGTGGGCTAGGAGCTTCTCCCTGAGCTCTGTACCCTGCTGGTGGGTGGTGCTCTTCCGGGCGGCTGCCCTGATGATTTTCTCTTCTGGGAGGTGATGAGAGGTGGACCCCCTTTTTTTGTCCTCTCCAGGGGAAGGTGGGTAGTGCACAGCCTGAATAAGAGTAATTAGAGATACTGTAGCTGTTTACACAGTAAGTGATATTGTTGTTTTATTCTGAATGCCATTTTGCCCTAACACTCAAAAACATAGGGCTGAACAAAAATCCCCCCAAAACCAAACATTACAATCTCCCGCACATCTTGGGTTTTTCGCTAAAGATTAAAAATGTTACTCCTCTACTCTGTTTCTGAAATTGCTTTGGAAATGCCGTCATCAAGACCAAAATGCACCAGGCGGTCATTAGAAAGGTAAATAATACTCACTCCTCATTTGCCCAGAACTGTCACCGAGTTGTGCGGTCTGTGGAGAGCACCCAGTCTCCCCCCGAGTCCTGTGTGCATTTGGGAAATCAATTATGACTCTAAGTGTCATAAAAGTGATGCACATGGCCATCACTTTGTTGCGTTTTTACAGGTGGGAGCTATTACGGCTCTGCGAACAGTCTGCTGTGCTGTGGGGGAAAGGGGAGGGCACAGGCAGGGAGGACCTGAGAACGGTGGAGGAGTGAGGGGCAGGGAAGATCTGGGCAGTGGGAGGGAGGGGCATGGGGGCAGGACAGAGGGAGGCTCTGGGCATCCTTGTAAGTGCCCAGCACAGCAGCCGGAGAGGGCAGGGCAGCGCTACGGCCCAGCCTTGCACCAGCTGTGTAACAGGGCACGTTGCTTTGCTCCACGAGCCTCAGTTTCCTTGTCTGTACAGCATCCATGTCATCGGGCAGTTCTGAGGATTCAGGATGAGTGTGCTGTGGTCACGACGGAAGGCAGAAACCACTAGTGAACCAGGGAGACAACTGGATCACGTATTTTGGGACTAGGCCTGACCCTGGAGAGCCTTCCTGCTGATGGCCTAAGCAGGACAGGCCACTACTGTTCTCCTGGAGTGCCCAGACCTTGGCCTCCAGCTCTGGTGAAACATATTGATGTCCTCATCGGGAAGCCCTAGCCCACAGCTGACTTTCCCATCGGGAAGCCCTGGCCCACAGCTGACTTTCCCATCGGGAAGGCCTTGCTCACAGCTGACTTTCCCATCGGGAAGCCCTGGCCCACAGCTGACTTTCCCATCAGGAAGCCCTGGCCCACAGCTGACTTTCCCATCGGGAAGCCCTGGCCCACAGCTGACTTTCCCATCAGGAAGGTCTTGCCTATAGCTGACACCCCATATGGAAGCCCTTGCCCACCCTGGCTGGGCCCACTGAGTTCTTGCTTGCTTTCTCTGGGAACTGGGCTCCACCTGTCAAAATCCTATCCATCCCTCAAGGCCGGGCTCACATGCCCCCTCCCAAGAGGCAGCAGAGGCTGGGGAGTGGGTGGGAATCTGGGCTCCAGGGCCAGAGTGCCTTGGTCCAAATCCAGCTTCTGCCACTCACCAGCTATGTGTCCTTGGATAAGTCACTTACCCTCTCTGTGCTTCAGTTTATCTGTCTATAACATGAGAATATTAGTTACACTGGCTATTACAACATGCTTAGAATAGCATCTGACACAGAAATGCTGCATTTAACAACAACCACAGAATATCTCTTTTAAAAAATGTCTCTGACCCATGAGACTCACTTTATTTCTCTTCTTCTAATATACCCATCTCCCTCCAAAGAACCTTGCAAAGAGCCTTGCATACAGTAAGTGCTCAGTAAATAATCCTCGAATTAAGCAGAAGAACGAAACATGTTAAGAAGAATGGTGGGTCTGAGGTGGCGCCATCCTTCCTCCCTCCTGTCTTCCTTTCCCCTCCACTCCAACACACAAAGGCTCCTTGAGGAGCTGAGCCTTTGCCTGGAGTGTTAAAACACAGAGGGAGGGGAGACATGCATAGCAGGTGGGCGGCTATTGGGGCCCAGGCCAGGGTAGCCTGAACCTCCCCACCCCAGCTCCTCTGTCCTGGAAGCTGTCACTCCTCCACATGGGGCCAGGCAGGTGTCTGAGCCTTCGGCAGCCTCCTGAATTCCTTCCCATCCTCAGCAAGCTCTTTCTGGGTGTTCAGATGCACCTGGTCCTGCCTCCAGGCCTCTGCTGCTGGCTTCCAGCCTGTCACCATACTGGTGTCCGCCAGGCCTTTCTGCCAGGCAGAGGCAGCTCCAGCTGCTGCCTTTGAGTAGCTGTCTGTGGCTCCTGTCCTTGGCATTCTCATGCTGTGCTGGGGAGGCAGGTGGGAGGGGTGACTGGCTAGCAGCCTGAGGGGTCCAGCGGGGGCAGACCAGCAGGCTGCCAGGGACCTGAAGGGCAGCCCCGGAGGATGTGGGCTTAGGGCAGGGCTTCTGACCTCAGCACCACCAGCCTTCCGGGCTGAGTCATTTCACGTTGTGGGAGCTACCTGTGCACTGCAGGATGGTTACAGCACCTCTCACCACAACCCGCTAGATACCCCCCAGTGATGACAACAAGAATGCCTCCAAACATTGCCAAGTGTCCCCTGGCTGAGAACCGTAAGCAAGTGGGGGCATCAGGGAGGCTATGGGGGACAGGTTGTACCTGGGCCTTCTCTAACTTTAGAAAGTCCAGCCACAGAGGCAATGCCTAAACCAACAGAGCAGCTCTCCAGGGTGCCTGGTTGGGCCTTCTTCCTACAGACTTTGTCCCCTTGCCTGCATCAGTGAGACAGGTGAGGGCCCGGCCCCCCTGAGGACCCACTGCCTCTCAGCCATCCCCCTGGGATGTGCCCTCCTTGCTCCGCAGCCTGTTTCTTGGCACCAAGTCAGTGTTCTGGACACCAGGTGACCCCCACCGCCTTCAGCAGAGGACCCTGAGCCTTCCTGCTCCCCGCTTCTTAGCGAATCCAGCATTTCTGAAGGGGAGCTGGAAGAATGAGAAAGTTGATCATTTAGAAAGGAATGATGAAAGAAATAAAGGCAGAGTGGGGAGCGGCTCTAGCCCCTGTGATGAGCAAGCTGGTGTGTGTGGACCCTCTCTGCTTTTGGAGAGCGTAGTGGGGAGCCAAATCCATGTCAGAGGGTGGGAATGCCACTCAGAAGAAATGCAGACCAGACACTGGGGCCGTATGTGATGGTTTCTGGATGGGTAGGAGATTGACAAGACTGATGCCATGACTCCCCGAATGCTACGTGTCTTGTGAGTCCCCCCTCCACCTGCCCCAGCTGCAGCCCCCCTGCCCTCTGCTGAGGCTGACCTGCACTTCCGCTGTAAACCTCCACTACCAGAGTTTTACACTGGCTCATAAAAACTGCTTCCAGGACTGGGACTTGCCCTCTGAGGTTTCCATCCCACTATGTCCGTCCGTTCCCTTCCATCAGGGGGCTCAAAAAATGGATGGATGGGGCCAAAAAAATGGCAAATGTGTCCTGAGGGGAGTGGGGGGAGCTGTGTGTGTCTGAATGTATGTGTGCCTGTGCATGCGGTGTGTGTGTTAGCATGTGTGTGTGGGTGACTGCTGGTGTGATCATTTGTGTCTGCACCCACTTGAAGGAGCGTGTGTGTGTGAGCACATGGGTGTGTACATATGAGTGTGTGGGGGTGTGTTTGAGCACACGGGCATGTACATATGAGTGAGTGTGCATGTGTGTGAGCACACGGGTGTGTATATATGAGAGTGTGTGCATGTATTTGAGCACATGGAGGTGTACATATAAGTGTGTGTGTGTGTGTGTGTGTTTGAGCAAAGGGGCATGTACATATGAGTGTGTGTGCATGTGTTTGAGCACACGGGTATGTAGCTGGACCCTAGCACTGGTGGCTTTGGGAATTGGTCCCTACTCTGCTCTCCCTGTCCAGGACACACACCACCTCTGAGCAGTCCTGGCTGCACTGCCTGGGAGGGACAGTTGGCCTCTCTTCCCTGGCTCCAGTGGGAAGAGTTTCAGGTCTGGCTTACGGTCACAGGGCTTTGGGGGTGGTGCTGGGAGTCCCTCATTTGGAGTGGGAGGTTACTGCAGACCAAGGGAGGCTTGTGGGGTAGATGGAATGACACCTGCCCCCAGGGCATGCACGTCCCTTTACAATGCTCATGGGTCACAAGGCTGTGGGCACACATGGCCACTGTCATACAGCTCTGCCTCCTACACACTCACAGATGAACCCTGGACTTTCCCTGGCTTTGGGCAGCAAGTGGGGAAACCTGCAGGAAGGGGGTTCCTCTTGGCAAAGGGACTGCACATTTCTTTATGGAAAGAGAAGTGAGGCCTGAATGTGTGAGCCCAGTAGAAGGAAGTCCTGAGTAGATATAGGCTGCCCTGCACACTCAGGGCCATGGGTTGCCACCAGCAGGCTATGGTGGCCCCACAACGTGCAGCCTCCCATGTGGGCAGGGAATGTGTTTGAAGGATTATAGGAGTTGTTTTCGAGGAATCAGCTTCTGATGACAGGGGTGTATCTAGATGTGGCCACAGATCTGATCCTTGCTGTGCCCGTGTGCTGGGGAAAAGTGAGAAGGCTCAGAGAGGGTGAGTGCTGTGTCCAGGTCACACAGCACTGGAGGGCCTGAATAGGTTCCGAAAAAAGACATTCTAACTCCAGCCTGTGCCTCTCCTGCACAGTGGCTCAGCTCTGCCCCGGGTCAGGCTGTCCTTGGGGAGGCTCTGGACCCTGGTAAGAAGACCTCAGATCGTGCTCAGCACTGGTTCTGCCGCTCATCCAGGGCAGGACCCTGTCTCCTTCCTGGGCCTTCTACAACCCAAAACATTTACTTAGAAAAGCTACTCACCATGTGTCCACTTTGGAGAGCTATGGAGTATGGAGGTCCTGACAAGTCCTACACAACAGGGACTGGCCAGAGCTTGGGCCCAGGGGGGCCGGGGTGTGGCCTTGCTTCTTCTACTTGGGTGCTGGGGACAGGAGGCAGACGGGGCCTGCTGCCTGCCACGGAGACCCTGAGTGTGTGCGTGTGCGTTAAGAGAGCGGGGATAAAGGGCGGTTTGTTGGATTAGACACTGAAATGCCAAATGGAAGCTCTAAAGGCTTTATCTGCCTTTTAATATAATTGTGGGACAAGAAATGAAATGTTTACTGTTTTCAGGCTGATCCGGGAATAAAAACCCAGTCAGACTCAAAGGCCTGCTTCCTGTGCCCCAGGGGACTGTCTTCCCGTAGCGTGGCCGGTAGCTCCCTCTCAGGCTGTTCCCTGGGGTCGAGTGCAGGGCACCCACCAGCTGGCTGCATGCTGACTGCTTAGGACACCCCTTCTGGGCTCCTGCTGTATGTGAGACCCCGTGCTGGTGGCCACACTGCCTAACAAGATGCTGCTGGGACTACTGAGGCCTCCTGGGGGAGGCTCCTGGGCCCCCAGCATTGCCCCCCGTCTCGGTGTGTGGTTATAGTGGGGTACTTCTCTGCAGGGTCTTGCTCTTTGCAGACTGAGGAGGTCAGGGAAGGCCTGGCTCTGAAGTCCAGGCTCTGAAGGGCCAGGAGTGGAGAAGGGACTCCTGAGGGGTCCTCTGTGGGAACGGCCCTGGGAGGATGCAAGCCTATGTGCAGGTGTAAGTCACCTGCTCCTTCAGATGTGGGATACTGAAAGGATGTGGCCCCCAGTTTTGAGATTTCAGCATCCTTGAAGGCCCAGCACTTGCAGCCTGGGGGCTCACTGGCCAGCAGCGGGGATTTAAAATAGTTTGTGGACAACTTCATCTCCAGCTAGTAAATTCGAAAGCCAAGTGCCATGGGATATGGGCCATCTGGCCTGTGGAAGATGGTCC
This sequence comes from Loris lydekkerianus, assembly GCA_963574355.1. Lineage (NCBI taxonomy): Eukaryota > Metazoa > Chordata > Mammalia > Primates > Lorisidae > Loris > Loris lydekkerianus. Next base: position 30,580 of record CAUYPK010024485.1, read on the forward strand.
CCAAAAGTGCCCCCAGTCCCTACAATGGCTAATTAGAGAGTTGGGGCCTCCTACTGGCTGAAACCTTCCAGGACAGGGTGGGCATCTACCATACAGGCCTAGACACGGGGGAAGCATCAGAGTCTCCGAGGGCTGGGAAAGCTGGGGACAGCCTCCCCCACACATGGTAAGTGCCCCTAGAAGGCTGCTTTGGGCACAGTCTGGCCCTGCAAGGAGGTATATCTGGTCTGGCTCTAAGGACAGGCCTGAGTGCTTCTGAGGGGTGTTCATAACTCTTCCTCCCTGTCTGCTCAGGGTGCCTCAGACCACCTGGTCTGTGTCCATCCATCCCTTCTTTGAGCATGCAGGAAGGGGAGTGGGAGAGCTTGGAGTGGAATAACCAGACATTCCCTGACAGGGGGCTTTGGCAGAAGGGTCGCTGCCCAGGGGAAGAGTGGCAGGCCAGACCAGGAATGGCTTAGCCCTTGGACCACTTTGGTCTCCAGAGTTCCAAGTAAGCAGTCCGGTCATTCTGGAGGGACTGAGGACAAACCTCTAGCATAAGCCTCTCTTGGTCCTGTGCTGGGGGCAACTATCCTGACCGCCGCATCTGGGGCAGCTGTGCATAGTCCACTTGCTGGCCTGAGGTCCCCGACAGGCAGCACACAGCAGGGCTGCAGCACTGAGCAGGACAGATGTGGCCTTTGTCCTCCTCCAGGAGCTTATGTGAACACACATTTTCCTGAGGAGCACTAAGCCTGGGTGCTAACTCCAGGGAAGAAAAAAAGGTTTTATAATCAAAGAAGTTTAGGTAGTATGTAGTGTGTGGAATGAATAGAATAGAAATTCAAAAGATTTCTAAGTCTTAACTCCTGGTACCTATGAATGTGACCTTTTCTGGGAGTAGAATCTTTGCAGGTGCAATGAAGTTAGGAATCTTCAGATGAGGTCACCCTGGATTTGGGGAGAGCCCTGATCCAATTACCGATATCATAAGAGAAGGGGAGGGAGATTGGACACCTGTGGAGCAGGTATGAAGGCTGAGGCACACCCCAGGGGTCATGCTGCCAGAAACTAGGGAAAGCCTGCAGCTCTCAGAGCCAGCAGAAGCCAGGAAGGGTCTTTCCTGCAAGCCTTCAGAGGGAATGTGGACCTGCAGACACCTTGATTTTGAACTTTTGGCTTCCAGAGCCGTGGGAGGATAAATCTCTGCTGCTTCAAGTCACCCAGCAACAAAGCACACTTTGTTGCTTCAGCCCCAGGAAACCAATTCAACAATATGTCCTTGCTGGAGATTTACAGAACATTAAATACCCAGAAGATGCTGCTGACTGTTTAACCCAAGTGTCTGAGGCTGACGTCCCGTCCCCTTCTGCTTTCGAAGCAGAGCCCGAGATAGTGGCTTATACGAGTGGCTGGTGGGGAGATGTGGTCCCAGGGAACCGGTGTGTCGCTGGGCAGGGTGAGAGGGAGGAGGGGGACACTGTGGGCACCTACACTCTTCTCCTGGGGACCCTCTGGGGGCAGCATGGAGAATATGCATCAGAATTGCCCACCTGAGTTGCTGGGGGTGTCCATGCCCCTCCACTTCCAAGGGTGGACGTGCACTGGGATGGACGAGAGGCCTCCTGGGCACCCTGAGGTGGCAGCAGCAGGCCCCAGGGCAGAGGGCAATGATGATGTGGAGGCGTGGGGGCAGGCACTGCCTGCAGCTCCTCCCACAGCTGTGGAATTCCACAGAACCAGGCCCCTCACGGAGTCGTTACTCACACTTCTGGAAGCCTAGAATTATTTCTCCTCCTTAGTGCAGGCATCCTTGGGTATCCCCAGGGCATTGGTTCCAGGATCCCACCCCACTTGGACACCCAAATCCTCAGATGCTCAAGTCCCTGGTATAAAATGTCACAGTGTCTGTATATGACCTATGTGCATATACTTTAAATCATCTCTAGATTTACTTATGTGAATGCTATGTAAGTAGTTATTATACTATACCCTTAAAAGTGGTATTATTTTTAATTTTGCATTTTTAAATTTTTTTTTTTTTTTTAACAAATATTTTTAATATTTTTGACTTTGAGGATGCAGAACCTGTGGATATAGGGAGCTGACTATACACACTACAACCCTGAGGCCTGGCGGTCAGTGGAAAGTTCCACTGGGTCTTCCGGGAAACTCTAGTCCAGGGAACTGTGCATGAAACTTCAAACATGGGCTTTATTTGTGGCACCTGTAACTTCTCCATCCACTCACCCACTCGTTCATCTGTTTGTGAATTCTGCAAACTTTTTTCCAGCATCTTCTGCGGGCCAGTGCTATAGGAGAACCCTTCTTCTGTGTCCTAGCCCTAGAGAGGGTCTTGATCTAAGGCAGCACTCAGTAAAACTTTTTTGTAAAGTACTAGATAGCAAATATTCTTTGCCTTTGTGGGCCATGTGGTCTGTGGCACAGTCAGAGCCTGAATGCAGCCATGGACAGTAGGTAAATGAATGGGCCTGGCTGCGTTCTGATCCAAATATTTACCCAACGCGTGGGGGCTGGATTTGGCCTTTGACTTAGCTTGCTGACTTGTGGAGATGCCCGCCCACATTTCGAAAAGTCCAGAAGACGGTGCTGTTAACAGTGCCTGGGGAAATCATGGAAGGCGTCTTGGAAAAGGTGACATATGAGGTGAACCTGGAAGGATGAGTAGAGTTGCTGAATGGGAAAGTAGGGAACAGGCATTCCAGATGCCTGAGATGACCGTGGATGGGAAAGCACTGCGGCTGTGTGGTGCTGAAGAATGGGGCTTCACATCAATGGTGGAAGAGTGAAAGTTAAAAGTAGCAAGAGGAAAGTCCTATGCATAATTCATGATATTAAGGCAAGATTCTCCAAGAAATATTTTCAGATTGGACAAGCAATTTTTTAAGGCAGAGTGGGAGGAGAAGGCAACTCTTTCCTTCTGTGTTAGGACTCTGTCCCCTGGAGCACTCAGGCCTCTCAGATGGACGTGAGGGCGGTTGGAGGAAGGGGATCCACGCCCAGAACGGGGGTCGGTCAGGGCTCACCATGCTGCCTGCCTCAACAATTCTGAGGGTAATTCTTACCCTACTGGGCCCCTGGAGCTAGAATCATCCAGAGTCTATGCCACCATGGGGTGATGTCGGGCTGGTTGGTAGGAGATTTCCCTGAACAGCATCAACTTAGCTGGCCAAGAGGAGAACTTGGCTGAGGCCGGCCTTCCTGGCCAGCCCTAGGGTCTCCAGCCCAAGCTTGGGACCACCTGCTCAGGCTCCCTTTGCAAGTAGGCACCTGCAGGCTGGGGCCGCCCTTTCTGCAGCATCAGCCTAGTAGCTGACTGCCAGGAGCTCCCCACTGAGCCTGTGCAAAGATGGCCAGCACCCCCACCCTTCACCAGCGACCTGGTGACCTGACCCTTAGCTCTGGTACTGGTGACGTGAGTGTGGGAGAGGAAGTCCTGGCTTTTGAATTGCAGTTTCTAAGATTTGAATTGCAGTTCTGGACTTATACAGAGACCCTCCCCAATCCCTGTCTCTCCAGGGAAAGGAGGTTGGTTTACAGTGTGGGCTTGGTGAAAGAAGGTAGATCAGTATCAATTGTCACAAAATGTCACATGACCACCACCAGACCTCAGTGGCAGGCAGTTTTAGCACGTATTTTTGCTGGTGCATCAGTGGGTCAGTGGTGGTTCTGCTGATCTGGACCAGTCTGGGTCAGGTGCCTGGGCCCCTGGGTCTGCTCCCCGTTCTCCTGCCCCAGCCTGATGAAGGCAGAGGGGCTGGAGAGGGTGGCCTCGCCGGGACCATCTGCTCTCACTGCCACTGCTTTCTTGCTTTCTTTCTTTTTCTTTCTTTCTTTCTTTTTTTTTTTTTTATGAAAAAATAGCTGTATACATTAATGCAATCATGGGGCACCATACACTGATTTTATAGACTGTTTGACACATTTTCATCACGCTGGTTAACATAGCCTTCCTGGCATTTTCTTAGTTATTGTGTTAAGACATTTACATTCTACATTTACTAAGTTTCACATGTACCCGTGTAAGATGCACCGCAGGTGTGATCCCACCAATCACCCTCCCTTCGCCCATCCTCCCCCCTCCCTCTCCCCCTCCCCCCTATTCTTAGGTTATAACTGGGTTATGGCTTTCATGTGAAAGCCATACATTAGTTTCGTAGTAGGGCTGAGTACAGTGGATGAAACAGTGCCACTGCTTTCTATTGTCTGAGCAAGTCACGAAGCAGGTGGGGGAAAGAAGGTGCCCCCTCCTCGTGTGCAGAGCTGCAAAGCCACCTGGCGAGGGGCCTGGAGACATGGGGTTGGTGAAGAATTGCGGCAAATTTTGCAGCCAATCTTCCTTAACTTGTGGACTCCCTAGTGTGGAGCAGAAACTGAGCATCTCCCGTCTTGGATGAGCCTCTCTGGGCACCTCAGACAGAGCCTTTCCCTGGAGTT
>CAUYPK010024490.1:0-66064 GCA_963574355.1 Loris lydekkerianus
GTGCGAAAGATGTGGCATGAATGGATGTCATCTGGTCAAGCCCAACTGACAAAAGTCGGAAATCTAAAGAAGCCTGACATAGAACTGATAGCAAAGTGGGTTCGTGATGCATGGGAAGAGATTCCAGAGGAAATGGTGCAAGGCGCCTTCAAGAAATGCGGCATTAGTAATGCGATGGATGACAGTGAAGACTGCGCTTTGTATGAAACCGACAGCAGTGATGATGATATCTCCGAACTCAGTGATAATGACAATGTCTATGCTGATACCCTCACATCAGATACAGCTGAAGCTCTGTTTGGACATACAGATGATGAGGAGGAGGAATACAGTTTTGAAGGATTTTAACCTTTGTGATTTAGCTTGATTACCTGTTAAGCTAAGCGCACTGAATCAAATAACCTGTATGACCCGAGTATAAGCCGAGTGTGGGTTTTTCGGCACAAATTTTCGGCACAAAAACTCGGCTTATACTCAAGTATATATGGTATATCCTTTTATAGAAGAAATGCTTCTAAAATATTAAAGAGGTTAACATGGATATCATACCGTATATACTCAAGTATTAATATAAGCCCAGTTTTTTTGGCACAAAATTTGTGCCGAAAAACCCGAACTCGGCACAAATTTTGTGCTGAAAAAACTGGGCTTATACTCAAGTATATACGGTAATTAGAAACCAAGTTTACTATTACTAAGAGAATAAAAGGAAGAAAAAGGGTAAGTGAAGAAAGAAAGAAAATGTGTTATTAATCAAATGGAAATTTTAAATGTAAATAATTGAGTTATAGGTTATAATCGATGAAGATAATAGTATTAGACACACTGAATAAGTGCACTACAATGAAATATTGTATTGTACCTATATTACATCATCTTTAATCAACATATTTCACAGAAACCATTTATAAACAGAGAATGGGAAAATGGCTGTAGCTTAGATAAAAATAAAAGTCTGTATATAATTAACAGTATAAAATTATATATGTATATAATTAGCAATATATGCAGGGTGCATGCTGGAATACTCAAGGAAAGAGCCATATCTTGATGTGCTTGCATTAATAGTAATAATGATTTTATAAGCTTGATACCAATATTCAATTATTAATTGTAAGTAGAGTAGGAATTGAATTAGGAATATGATTACAGAGGATGGACAAAAGAAAAACAGAGAAGGAGAAAAGTGATTTGGGAAAACCATAGTTTCTGTGCAAAGTGCTGTCTAAGGCCTGCCCCTTTAAAATTCTAAAAGCTGTCTTGCTGGAACTTCCTCCTCCCCTCAGGGTGCTGCCCCTGCAGCCAGAGATTTTCTGCTTGGGTGGGACGAAAGCTCACTCTCAGAGACTGATTTTGGGAGTTGACAATGTAGAATGTTTACACTTTGTTGAACACAGCAAGAATTTGTATGGACAAGGTAATGAGATAAAAATATTTCTTTTTTTCTGTCACCTTGGAGCCAGTCCGTCAGGACATAAGGCTTTTTGAGTGTTAATGATCACTTTCATGATTTGTGTGTGAGGCCTAATTGTGGACTTCGCTGACATCCTGCTTCCGGAATGTTTTCACTGTTTCAAACTCTGTATAAAGATCACAATACTTTAACGCAATAAAAGTAACAAGTAAATGTGTACAATTAATGTAGTTAGTTAAAGAAGTAGTTTAGTGGCTGGCTCAGAGCCTGTAGCTCATACACCAAAAACGACAATGACATCTGCAACAAAAAAATAGCCAAGCATTGTGGCGAGCGTCTGTAATCCCAGCTACTTGGGAGGCTGAGGCAGGAGAATCCCTTAAGCCCAAGTGTTTGTGGTTGCTGTGAGCTCCATGGCACCCTACCAAGGGCAACATAATGAGAATCTGTATCCAAAAAAAAAAAAAAAAAAAAAAAAAAGGGAGAAGTAGTTTAGTTAGAAAAGTGCAAGTGCAGCAAGAACCACGATGGGATTGTTTGCCTTGCACTCATGAGATTTATGTTTGAATCACTGGTGCATGGTGTATGAAATAAATACAGACTAGCCTGGAATTCAGGGATACAAGCTGGAATCCTTATGAAAGAGGAGCTTGCAGCTTCCTAACTCAGCTACTCTTAAACTGTCTCTTTGTGTCGCTTGTATCTTTGTTTCATTTTTTTCATCTTCTCGTCCCACCAAGCCACTGAAGGGAAACCATAGTTGCTGGGGCTGGTTCCCAGTAAATATATGTGTGTACAATTAGCTATATATATATGATAGCACTATGAATATAACAGGTTGTCTTACAAGTTCTTACACATGGGGAGGAAATGGGAAATTGTAGCTAAATGTATTTTCATTTATAAAATATTTACTACAGAATTTTACAAAGAGGTTTCCAGCACATAGAGAATATTTATAAATATTTTGCAATGAATATTTTTTTTAAATCTCCATCTTTTAAGCTATGCATATATATACACATATAAATAAATGTATTTGACACATACATGGCTCGTAAATATTTGACCCAACTACCCTATTCTTCCACAGAAATGGATTCAAAAGGGAATTCATGACACACTTCTGGACACTGATGTGACAATGTTGCTGAAGCAACATTTGCTACTAGAATATAAACAAATATAGTGTTCTTTATTTCTTTGAATAGCTTTTAGTCAATATTTGAAAATTAAAATTTCATCAACTATTTAAGGAAAACTAAAACCAAAGATTTCAGTAAAAATGCATAGAAAGAATAAGTACCCTGACATACTAAAGTTATTGAATCAGTAATCTGTAAATGTGACACTGTTGAGTTTTCTGTTTTACAAAGTAATAAATTTCCATAGCACAAGGCTATTTAGAAGTTTCATTTCTATAACTTTTGACTAAAATTATGCTGAGTGAAGTTCATCATAAGAATTCAGCAATGAAACTTGCATCTCTTGTGGTACACAATCTTTTTAAAACACATGACTGGATTTTAAAAGGAACCACAACATTGTATTTCCAACTGGCACGATCTCCTTGAGTAACTGGGTATATGTGTTTAATATAACCCAAATGTTTATCCTATGTTGTGCCTAATCTGCTTTTCCATACAAACTTGTGGTAGGAAAATAATGCCTCTTCTCCACCAAAATGTCAATGAGTATGTTCCCTTACATGGCAACACAAATTTTTCACATATGTTCAAGGTGAAATATAATTACAAGAGTACTTACAAGTGGAAGAGGGAGGCAAAATTATGACTGAGTGTTAGAGTTTCAGAGAGATGTGACAAATTCCTGGCTTTAAGGTAGAATGCCAACCAGAAGCCACCAAACTGCAAAAAGAAGAAAATAAATTTTCCTTACATCCCCCTGGAAAAAAAATGAAGCAGCACTAATACTTGACTTTAGCTCAGTAAGACCCATTTTGGACTTCTAATCTCCAGAAATGTATCATAAGTTTGCTTCATTTTAAATAAGTGCATTTGTGGGTGTTTTTTAGAACAGCAACAGACAACTGATAAAACATTCAAGTTAATAAAATATATATGGGAACCATATAAGAAAAGACAATCATAAGGATGTCCAAGAAAAAAATATTCACAATTGCCTAAAACTTGGCACAATATTCATCAAGTGTATAGTGTAAAACTGCACAGTTCTAAAATAAATACGTATATTTAAAGTCATAACAACAAAAATAGACTAAAGCTAAAGACAATGACACGGTTCTCAGAAATATAATTATGAACAAAGGAAATCAAACACAAAAGACTTACTATATAATGTCATTTATCTTTTTTTTTTTTTTTTTTTTCAGATAGAGTCTGATTCTTACAACCTCAAACTCTTGGGTTGAAGCAATTCTCCTGCCCCAATCGCCTGAGTAGCAGGGATTACAGGTGCCCACAACCATGTCCTGCTAATTTTTCTATTTTTAGTAGAGATGGGGGTCTCACTTTTGCTCAGGCTGGTCTCAAACTCCTGAGCTCAATCAACCCTCCAGCCTTGGTTTCACATAGTGCTAAGATTACAGGCATGATTCTGGGAGCATGCATTTATAATTTAAGAATAAACAAGAAAAAAATTGATGATAGATATCAAAATAGTGGTCACTTCTGAGAATGTGTTGAGAAGATTGTGTATACCTGGGTTCTGGAAATGTTCATGATCATAATCTGCATGAGATTACATTTTACATGCTTGCTTTTGTTTCTTCAAAGATTTATAGACACTTATCTCCTACATTGTGGTATTAAATGATGAAATCCCTGTATGTTTACAGTTACAGGTATTTATTGACATGAGTGACAATTTGGTTTAAAATAACACAAAAACCTACAACTTTAAAATGCATGTTATTGTAAACATCATATTCAAGAAGCAGAAGTTTTAAGAAACAGTAATTTTATTTATTTGTTTGTTTGTTTTACCAAATCATTACAATTTTATTAGTACTTTAATTGTTACATATCAAAAAGTAGATGTATGTGCTTTTTGAGGAATTATCAGGGCATGTCTCTTAAAATTATATTTACAATTGTATCTTCTCAGTTGACTATAATTCAGCTTTTAACTTTTGTGTGACCAAAGGTAAAATGTTTGAATTGTCTGATTCCTAGGTTAAATTGTCTATCATATAGATTTAACATTTATTTCATAACAAGCTTTTTTTTTTATGAGATAGCTAAATTATCAGGAACTGTTTACATAATTAGTGCTCTAAGGCATCTTGTCTGCGTTTTGTGGTTACAAGTGTGATACACGTGTGGTCTGGTACTTCTGCCCACAACTGGCTCCAGGTTGTGATTTCTCTGTATTTGAGGATCAAAGGCTGGAACCTGGGCAGGGGACGTAGTGCAGACAATACTCACCAACAAACATTTTAGCATTTCCAGACCTGCAAAGTCGCCATGATGTTTGGACCCTAGATCATAGGTCAAGTATTCAGCTTTTAACAATATAGTACTTCTGAAATATAATGCAACAAAACTTAATACACAGTTTGAATTATTGGCATTTTAGAAAGTTAATACGTATTAATACTTGTTTAGCCAAACATACAGAGATGCTAGAAATCTAACTTTAATATAAATGGAAGTTCCTTTATCTATGTATTCATATATCTGTATATCCATACATTCATGTGTGCATGTATCTATTAACCTCTACTTGTTATTTACACCTGTCTAGCAATTCATATACAGCTTATAAAATGACACCATATTGAAAATATTGCAAAATTCAAAATTCATTTTGTTGGATATCATTTTATTGTTAGTATTGGTTATAATAGAATGAATACAAGAAACTGAAGTAATTTCTTATTTTGTAGATTGCCAAGTTGGTTACAGAAGTTAATTGATAAATGAGAGAACAGAAAACGCTTTATCTCAAATCAGCTGTGAGTTATTGAAAATATTGACTCTAAAATAAATGAACAAATAAACAAACTGGAATAGTATTTAAAGTAATACATTTCCCTTGTTTCCTTTAATGAGACCCTAAGGTATACCTTCAGTCAAAGCTTTCTAATAGGTAAAATGTCGTATGTTAGTTTAATCTTCTTTTACGCTGTTGCCTTAGATTGAAAACCACGAAAATAAATTTTTGCCAAGCAAATTGAATCACTACAGTTATTGCAACATGGAAAATTATCAAAAGGAATTGCCTCTGTAATATCTTAAAAGCAAGAATTTGTTGAAAGATATGTACAGAATTTTTGCATCTGAGCTTGAGGCTGCTATAAGGTATGTGCACAAACATAGGCAATTGATCAGGACTGGGTCAAGTCCTGACAAATGTGTAGGATTGTTTGAACCCAGTAGGGTAGAAATATCAAAGAGAGTTGCAACTAGAAAACTTTTGTTCTAAAAAGTAAGAAGTTTGTTTACTTGTGCAAAGTTATTGACAAGAATGTAAAACTGGACAGGTGAATAAATTCCTTGCCCACATAATTTATTTGCCAGAATTTTCCAAAGCAAATAATAAAATACTGGCTTGAAGTCTTAACTTTTTCTGGTTAAGAATTCTAGGATCAATAGTGATATCAAAGTAGTTCGTTTCACTTCTTAACCCCATTGGTTTAGTTTACCTAGGTAATCTCATTTTCTGTCACACTTACAATGATTCTCCACTCATCCTAACCTGAAAATTCAATTGTCCTTATTTATGTCTGTGTTCAGTTCAGGTCCGCATCATTGCTTGGATTGTTATAACCATTTATCAGATTTCCCACATTGGTTGCTAAAACAGCTGAAAACACCAGTATTCCAGTTCTTTTTGTTAGGTTATTATTATTGTTATTATTATTTCATCTGTGTCTGCACAATAATATTAAAACTTCATGACTGAAGTAAATATCTAACATAGCACCCCACACAATTTCTAAATACCAGGCCATCTGGAGAAAAATTTTCTAATTTATCACCAGTCTGTTTAATAAAACAGCCATTCTTTTATTTTAATTTTTTAATTAAAATGTTAGTAACTGTAAAGATGACACAGCAGTTGCTTGAAATAATGTCACATTCCTGACAAGTGATTTGCAAAAGTTTCACTTTGGCAAGGGGAAAGAATAGTAGTGTTTATATTTTTACTACATTTTCCATACATCTTCCAACAGCCTTAGAAGTAATGTCTATCTTGTGTCATGTTTTTACAAAGCAATAGCAAAATGTCATTATTCTGTGTTTTGGTGACCTCTTTTACAAATTGAGTCTTTCTCTTTGAATTCCTTCTTATCATGTATAGTTTTCATAAAATCTTGAACAATGATTGGTTTAGGCTGATCCGAGGCTTAAAAATTCAATCATAAATTTCTGACCCTGCTTTTAAGTTTAACTTCAAGGCTACTTGGCGTTATACTGCAATGAACATGGAAGTGCAGATATCAAAAAATTTGAATTCATAAAAGTAGAAAGTAGAATGTCAGATATCAGGCACTAGGGCAGAAGTTGAACAGAAAAAAATTTAAGTTAGATAGGAGAAATAAGTTCAAGATATGCACTGCATAACATGGTGACTACAGGTAATAACAATGTTTTGTATGCTGAAATTGGTAATAGAGTAGAATGTTTAAGAGTTCTCACCAGATGAAAAAAAGATGACATAATTATGTGAAGTAATACATATACAATTAGCTAAATTTATCCATTCCACAATGTGTGTGTGTATATTATATATATATATATATATATATAATAATATGTTGTACAAAATAGACATATACAAGTTATTTGTTAATTGAAAATAAGTAATAAATGCTTTAAAAAGCCATTGAATTTTGGAGATTTCTGTTTGATCAGAGAGAAAATTAAGCAGTAAAAAAGGAGAGATAGGAATGAACAAAAATAAAAGAGAGTGGATAGAGGAAGTAGTAAAAATAAAAAAGAATAAAAACAGGTTCAAGTTGTGGTTTAAAGTATTTTCAGGGTATTTCAAAGTGTTTTTTAAAAGAAATAATTTTAGAATTTGAGTTCCTTTTGGAGTATTCCTAATAACAAAATAATGCAAGTCATTGGCAGCTTGGAATATTGCTCTTTAATTTCTGTGGCACAAATAAAACCATTTCATTTATAAAAAAATTTCTGAGCACGATCACTGTAATTCCAAATTATGATAAAATTGCCCCATTTACTAAAACCAACAAAAAATTATATATATTGTTTATGAAAGTATGAATTCAGCAGAGGTGGTGGAGACTTAGCCTGAAATGCATCTGGCAAAATCTATTAGTGTTTTTTTTTTAATGTATTTTGTTACCTTTGTGTCTTGGCTGCAAACTAATGATTGACTATTTATAATTTCAGATCCCCAAAATATTAAGCCCCCAGAAAACAGATTATTTAGGGAAGATATCTCTCCTAGAATCAGGCTTTGCAGACATATAGAAGAATATGAGGTGATTCTAATGCATAATTTTGTCTCTAAGGAAGTCAGTCTGAGAAGGCCATCTGAAGTTGTCATCGTCAAGGACAGCCTAGGAAATATGTGTGCAAGACTCTCACTTGTGCTATGCCTTTATAGACCTTCAATAGGCTCAAAACTCAAAGTGGTTAAGAGACAGATAAAACTAGTAGTAGGTCATTAACAACAAAGTAAATTTCCACTAAGGATGAGACTTTTTAAGTTTAATTGAGTAATCAAAGGACTTACAAAAGAGGGTTTCTTGCAGTTTTTGGCTGGGGCCGGGTTTGAACCCGCCACTTCCAGGATATGGGGCCGGTGCCCTACTCCTTTGAGCCACAGGTGCCACCCCTAAAAGAGGGTTTCTTATCTAAAGAAGATAAAATAATTCAACATTTTAGAGCTCAACAAGATGGAACCAGAGTGCATAGGACCTTACCTCCCCAGCATGGTTAGAGAGAATCATCATGTGATTGAGGCAGACATTGTGTCTAGAGGCCAAAGAGCACCAAAGAGTGATGGAAACCACCACCAGAAGCTAACAAAAGACAAGGAAAATTCTTTCCCAAGATCCTCAGGAGAGTATAGTTCTGCATATACCTTTATTTTAGACTGCTACTCACCAGAACTGTTTTAGAATGAATTTCTGTTGTTTTAGGCAGCTCAGTTTGTGCTAGTATGTTGTGGTAGCCCTAGGAAACCAATACAGTGAGTAAGAAAAGTTTTCTGAAGCAAGCAGTGAAATTATATGTTGGATGTTTTTAATTTTAGTCATATTTTATGAGAGAATAATTTTGCATAACAAACAGTTAAATCACGTTGATGTAGGTATCCTCAGGTCTCAATCAATAATTAAGTTATGTTGAAGCTATAGGTTCAGTTCTTTTCAAGTTCTTGTTCAGTTCTCATTCAGTTCCTGGCATGATTTTTTAAAATTTGAATTAATTAATGAATTAGTCATTAAAGCAGATTATCAGAATCAAATGAAGAATTTAAATACACCCCCCCATATACACACTTTCCCAAGACTCACTCTTAGACCCAACGGATCACAATTTGATAGTACTTCTTTTCAAAACCTAAAGGATACATTGGAATCAGATATAATATGCAGTCTTTATTGATAAAGTTAAAATACCTTTCTCCTGACAATAAATCATGGATGATATTAAAATGCACTTTTCAATATTCCGCTAATGTTCCATTTGTCTCAAAAATTTATTTAAGGTTTCCTTTCAGGTGGTATTATTTTCTGTAAGATTATTTTCTGTAAGTGCGATTATGTATGTGTACATGCACACAGGCAAGAATTAGATTCAACACGAAAAATATATTATCTAAAGTGTTTTTGAATCATCTAAATCTAGAGAAAAATTTTAAATTCTGATTTTATAGAAAGTGTTGTAAATAATTAATTTGACTTATTCTCTTAGGGGTTTGAGCTATTGGATTCACAAGAAGCTCCCCAAATAACATCACTATTTGCCTGTATCACTTTTCATACACTACTTGGTTAGTATAGTAGTTCCTATTTTTTAATAAGGACAGCTCCCTAGATGTTTTTGTTTGTTTGTTTATTTGTTTGCCTTTTTTTTTTTTTACCAATAATTGTATGCTGAGCATCTTAAAGTGTACATTTGGGGACATCTCATTCTCTCTCAAGTGGGTTCACTTCCCTCTACTTTTTCCAGCCACTGCTGTAACTCCTATATTTACAAGCACAATAAAGGTGATAGTTTATGCATAGACATGTTGATCTTAAATCCTATGTCCATTAAAAAAAAAATGTCTAAGTAAATTTACAAACTGGGTTGTAATTTTCCTAGAAAATATGACTGAATTTTCACTTATTGAAGACAAATAGCTTACCTGACTGTCAGGGGGAACATAATAGTAAAAAACACAATTTTCTATATAACATAATTTTCCTCTTTGATAAGAATTAAAAATAATAATATTTCTTGAATTTACCATTCTACTTTCTAAAAATGAAGATATTGATTCATAAGATTCCCTTTCTCTGAGTTGAGCTCCCGTCACTTTGCTTACAGACCAAGCTAATCAAGGGAGGCCCTGGCTAATAATGGAAGAAGCAGACATTTGTTACATCAAAGGTCCCATTCTTTCTAAAAAAGTCTTTCCATAGGTAAACTCTGTTTTATTTATTTATACTTCAAACTATAAACTATGAAATATACTGTAACTACTAAGCTACTTGGTTTAGATATTTAGATTTTTAGATTTCCCTAATATGGAATTATAAAGTATTTGATGCCTAGAAAATTATTTTAATCTATAGTTAGTGATAATTTTTAAACATAATTAGTCCTAATCTTTAATGAAGAAATTTTTCATCAGGTACATTCCCCAAAATATTTTTTCCTTTGTTCTTTTTAAGATGGGTCAAAAGAAGTGTAAGAGCTCTCCTACCCTTTGTTCCTTGGTTACTTCTGTGTAATCTACTTTGGCTCTGCTTTAAGACTGGGAATTTCAGTATTCATTTTCCCATTGCCTTTCTATACCTTAGGTGATTTTTCTATTTGCTCTTTCCTCTAAATTATATTTTTTCTATTTTCTAGTGGTAGTCAGTCTGCCTCTTTGAGATGTGAGACTTTATATATTTTTGCAACTAAGAATCAGGAACAGTAAATAGATAGAGTGACAAATATTCTGCTGCATGGAAAGGTGGATGGTGAGAGAAGGATGTTTGAGGTGGAGTAGGCCAGTGGACAAGTAAATAAATCTGAAGAAAATAAATATCACTGAACCTTAGTGCATCCCTTTACACCGTGGACAAAGTCTACTTAAAGATGAGCCAATATTTCTCCTGACAATGTGCTTGCTGCTAAGAAATAATACATATTTTTTAAAATGATGGCAAATATAGTAGCAGAAGAAACATACATATGTGTCTGAAGCCTGGTGGATTTGCAATTATGTTGGCAGAGGTAATTAGAAGGGATGTGGTAAGAGTGCACTGCTGGACCACATCAAGAAGGCAGTGCCGATGGGACTCCATCTTGGGCTTGCATCCATCAGAATTATTGAACCAGTATCAGCGCTGGAAAACTTCCCATACTGGAAACTTGTAGCTGATGCTGAACAAACCCATGCCTCCACACTGGCATTCACTAGCTCCTATTGGGCTACCAACAAAATGCAGGGACTATTATTTTAAAGCTTAGGGCACAAAACAGAAGATAGTAATTTTGCCTAAAACAGTGTGAGACAAAAAACTCTATGGAGCTAATATTTGTTTATAAGATTTAACGTCAGCCATATAATACATTTGCTATGGATGCCATAATTCAAAGCAGCTCAATATTATGTAAATTGTATTGAATTTGTCAAATTAATTCTGTAGGAGTATTTAATTAACATATTAAATTTATGCGTGGTGAAATTATGATCAATAGTAAAACTGATATTTACATTTTATCTTACAATTACTAATATATATTTTCTTAAACATCACCCTTAAGGTCTGATTCTGTTAATTGCATGTAAAAATTAGTTTAATTGTGTCAATTTTTCATCAGATTACACAGAGTGTGAGTAAAATTGTTTTTCACATCGCATCTTATTTTAGGTAATGCCATAAAATAAAAGAGAGAAAATTGTTATTCTTCTACTCATAATTAATGATTGAAACTGCTTTAAAGGTTTTTCATTTAGTGAGTGAGAAGGCACAATATTAAAAATGTTATTTCAAGGGCAATATTTAAAATTTCAACTGCCACCAAACTAATACTTAGTTTTCACCAGCATGTGTAAAGAAATGAACATTTTAATTCTAATGTTTAGTATATATTCTTCATGGGGGATAATAGGTAGAAGTATTTTACTTAAATCCAAATAAAGCACTATTTTTAGCTGTCTGAAATTCTTCTTGTCCCTTTTCACAAAGGAACCCATATAATCACCTTCAGAACTTAATAATATTGCTGAAGTGAGCAATGATATAGAAGCAAGAGTAAAGGACGCCAGGTGAATATAATAGTGCACTTCACCTTTGCAATTGGACAGGTAATTATTATTTCTCAGGATGCCATAGTCCAAGAATTAAAAATTTAAAAATTAATTTTAGAAATCTTAATTAAAACAAATTGAATGGTTCTAGTCTAAAGAATTGCCAAAAACACTTTTTGTAGAATGTTTGGAGTATATTATCATGGGACTAGGACGACCTTTCTTTTGATTAGAAAAGAATAACTTCATATGCCTTTTTTGCATAAAGAGCATAACTTTTCCTTATGATTTTGCTGAATTTATGATGGCTTAAAATGGTATTAATATATAATTGCAGATACTTTAAAAACATTTAAATTAGTTTATACAGTTATATATCTTTGCCATTTTAAAACACTCTCAGTATATATTTTTGAAACATTCACAATAGAGAATAAACAAGCCAATATATGTTAGATAAATTTTTATATAATATATAGATAATATTTGGTCTGTTATAATCTCAATTGGCCTATACTATTTATTCTAAAATTATGCACAGATTTTTATAGCTCAAAATTTAGTATAACTTAAAATTCTACACACACATACATGCACACGTGTTAATTGAGGTTAATTTTCATATAGTGTAATGAACAAATCTAAAGTGTATTATTTAATTCGTTTTAACAAAATCATAAACCTGTGAAATGTCCACATGATCTAGAAACAGAAAAATCCCATCCTGTGTCCATCCCTGTAAAAACTTTGCTCAAAGAAACAAATAGTCTCATTTCTTTCAACACTAGTTAGTTTTATTTATGCTATAAATTCTTCTAAATATATCAACATCATTTCTACTCTTTGTTTTCCTTCTTTCTTTAAGCATCCTGTTTTAGGGATTTATCTAAGTGTTTCAAAGAGTTACCTGCAACCTCAATGTAATTTTTAGAATAAAGTTTCAAATTAAATTTTAAAAAAGTAATTGACATAGTGAAAAGTTAAGTTACAAAACAAGAACAAAAGGCTTTGAACAAAACTTATCAATAGAACAAACATTATTATGTACCCAAATCTAACTTCAAATAAAAGAACAAAAAAATGCCCATTAAGTAGGAAATAATTCATAAGTTATAACATAATGCACATGACTATAAAATAGCATTGTAAAGTTAAGAGAAAATACGTCAGTTACAAAAATAGATATGAATAGCTAAACTCAGTAAAAGAAAAATTATTTTAATATGGCCCACAGAGCTGGACACAGTTGTATACTATATACCAGATATAAATCTAAAATAATGTGACTCAGAAGAAATGGACAAGAGCATACCAAACAAATCAAATAATTTTTAAATACAAATTTTCAATAATCTTGCCATCAGATTGGTAAAAATTAAATCAGAATCATTAAACATGACAAAGAAAATAAAATTTTAATACCAAAAGTAAAAACAAACAAAACCCACAAACAATACATTCCAGTAACTGCATATTAAAAAAAAAAAAAACCAAAAAAAAAAAAACCTCAAGGCTACAATCTTTATGAAGAAAAACCATAGGTTGTATAAGAAAACGTGAAGAAACAAAATAATTATTGTATTTTCAATACATAATTCTATGTAAAAGATTTTTAGTGGGACTAATATAATTGATATTTACTTATCACAGATATCTAAGGTATAAATATATTCAATATTTCTAAGGTATAAATATATTCATATATTTATATATTCATATAAAAATATCTAAGGTATAAATATATTCAATCTCCTCTAGAGATTACAGATGTATGTGTGTGTGTGTGTGTGTGTGTACATTATGATGAGAACACACTTTGCTTTCAAGTACACATGCAACATTCACAAAAATCAGTCATTGATTAAGTCACAGTGAAAACATCAATAAATTCTATAAACTGGAACTATTAAAAACACTACCCAATAATAATCTCATAGCACTAATAATCAGGTATAACATTATAAACAGAAAAAAGGCACCTTCATTTAGAGATTAAAAACCTTTTTGTTAAACAACTTTTATTTAAAAATGAGAAATGCAAATTAAAAAATAAACTTAAACAAATCCTCTTTGAGAATTTTACAATTTTATAATGTCTAACAAACTTTTTTTTTTTCCAGATATACTATTTACTAGGAAATTTTCATTCAGTTTCTAATTATAATCTAGTGTGATCAATAGGCAATTTTGTTTAAGCATCAAGATTTTGAAGTAAATATGATTACCTTATATAGCTCTGTACTCTTTTACTAGTTTATTCATATTTTCTGCAGTTGTTTTTTGTTTGTTTGTTTGTTTTTTTGTTTTTGTTTTTTTCTGGGCCTGACTTTGAACTCGCCACCTCCAGCATATGGGGAGAGTGCCCCACACTGTTGAGCCACAGGTGTCTAACAAACTTCTGATTCAGCTAATGTACTTCTAGGGAGATACATATTCGACAGTATGAAGAGCAAAGTGATATATACTGAAGCATTATATGCAATTGTGAAAATACCAGAAATAATCTAAATGCCCTACAAAGGAAAGTGGATGAATCAATTGTGGTACAAGGACCTCCACAAAATGGAATACATTGCAAAAATTAAAAATAAGACTAGCCTGGATATGCTGGATATGTCATCCCTGTAACCCCAGCACTTTAGGAGGCCCAGATGGGAGGATCACTTGAAGCCAAGAGTTCAAAACCAGCCTAGGCAGCATAGCAAGACCTGTCTCTGCACAAATATTGAAATATTAGCCAGGCACGGTGGCGTGCATCTGTAGGGAGGATGAGCTGGGAGGATCACTTGAGCCCAGGAATTGAAGGCTGCAGTGAGCTATGATCACAATACTATTCTCCAGCATAGATGACAGAGTAAGAAACTATATTGAAAAAATAAACATATAAATAACAAAAAATAAAAAAGAATGGATAGATGGATAGTGAAATTCAAGATATATATATCATCATGGAATTAAGTGACAGAAACAGAGGAAAAGTGTTATCTATAGCAAGCTATCTTTCATATAGGAGTAAAGGAGGATAAAGAACATGTATTACATATCTACAATCTTTAGCATTAGGGAACACAACATTAGAAACTAATTATTATTTTTTGCAAGGGAAGTTGGGAATGGGTCTGGAAACAGAGATACAAAAATGAAGCAGAAGAAATAAGAAATGTGGAGAGTGACATTATTCTAAATATAAATATTTGTGTGTGTTGGTCTTTTAGAATATAGATGTTTCAGATTCTCCAAATAAGAACTAAAATCAAGTAAGATTCTCTATAATCAAAATCTTCTTTGCTATATACATGTAAATTTTATTGTGAGGATTGATCAGATAAATCCAAATTTAGTGACAATATATAAAATTAATGGTCAGTGTCCGTCTTGACAGAGAAAGGCTAACTAATGATCCTAGGTAAATGTAGTCTAGGAAAGATGATAACTAAAAACAATGTATGAACCATGGACATTGGTGGAGTACTTAAAAATTTTTGAATAGTTAGTAGTGGTACTGAAGTTTCTTCTTCAGTAGGTTCTTGGTCTCAGTGATTCAAAGAATGAATCCATGGACCACAGATCAGAGGTAAGACAGGATTTATTTACAGAAAAGAAAAGAACACAAAAACACCAAAGCTCCTGGCAGAGAGAAGCCAGATCAGGAAACAAGCTCTCTCGCTCCCTCTCTCTGTCTAACCAGGCTTGGGCTCTTTTTCCAAGGGTATATATATTCACATGGGTTCCTCTGTAGTTAAATTTCTGCAGGGATCCTCTGTAGTTACATTTAGCAGGCCTGGGTAGCAAATGAATGCCTACAATCCCTTTCATTCCTAGGCCTAGAAAATTTACATGAAATTGAACAGACATAGGAAATAGGGGGGTTCCCTGTTCAACCAAGCCCAAGGGGAGTGAAACCCAAGGTGCTGGTGTCTCCCAGAAGTTTGGCCACTCCAAGCACTGAAGCTCCCTTCGGGGCCCCCTGCCTACCCTCCAGCCCACCTGTTCCTCTGCCCTGCCACTGCACCAACACCGCCAAGGTGGAGACATCAGGTCCTCCCCTCAGCTCCCCAGGGCTGGCTGGGGCACCACCTGTCCTGCATTAGTGGTAGTGCATTCCTTTTTGTTTTCTAATTTTGACAATTAAGTTGTAGTTCTGTACAATGTTCACATTTAGGCAAGTAACATCAAAGATATAAGAGAATTCTTTATACTATTTTGCAACCTTTTTGTAGGACCAAAATTATTTCCAAATACAAAGCAAAATATTGTCTAAAAATAAAAAGTGATGTGTGGCTTCAACTATATAACATTTGCCTCTTATGTCTCAAAACATGAAGACTTTTCACTGAACGTATGCAATCTTTTTCGAGGTCTTTGTTTTCAGAATTAATGGAATGATGGTGAAAATCACCCCTGTTGATGTATTTACGTGTGGCTATTTCAAGCACGGAGGTGTTTATTCACAACATGCCGACCAAAGATTGCTGTAGTTCTGTTTCTCAAATCCACTAGAATGGCATATAGATAATTGAAATTTAAGACATCTCAAAGCTGGCTCTTGATTCATCCCAAACATCACATCTGCTCCTCCCTAAGTGTTAAACATCATAGTAAATGGCAGTTATATTCCACCAATTAATCAGATCTACAAATGTCAATGTCATTTTTGATTGCTCCTTTCTGCTCACAGCCCATGTTTGCTAAAACTGGGGATTCAATTCTCCAAATACATACAGAATTCAAAGATTCCTTTGCCCTTTCATAGTTACAGCTTTAGTGCAAGTTATCATCATCTTTTTTCTATACTCCTTCTATAGTTAAACCGTCTTCCTACTGTATCTTTTCCAGGTGACTTTCCTTCTCCCCACTCACCACCCCTACTACCTACCCTGAGATGTTTTATGCTTCTTTTAGAAGGTGGAATGAGCCAGTGAAAACATGGTCTTACATTTCACATATCTGCTTAAAGCCCTTCTGCATCTCCCCATCTTAGAATAAATTCTGAACACCTTACTCCATTGTAATCTGCAGAGCTCTGTGGGTTCTTGCTCTAATTTACACATGATCATCTTCAAGTATGCTCTTATTTGTTCATTGACATCAGTCTCTTTGCTCTTGCTTACAAATCTATTAGTGTCTTGTTCTTATTATGTCCTCTATTTTTATCTTTTTACATACTGTATATACTCAAGTATAAGCCGAGTTTTTTCGGCACAAAACCTGAACTCGGCACAAAATTTGTGCCGAAAAAACTCGGATTATACTCGAGTATATAGGTAGTTCTATTACATGTTTGCTCAGATATCTCAAAAAATCAAAAAATCTTCCCTGATTAGCTAGCTCATCCTTTTTTTTTTTTTTTTTTTTTTTAAGGTAACTCTCAATTGATTTACATACTTTATGTTATTTATCATCTCCCATCAGCTGTTTTCCCTCATGGCAATAGGAATTTCTATGGTTTGGATGTGGTTTTACCCTCATTAAAACTCAAGTTGAAATCTATTTTCACTGGGTCAGTAGGTGTTGGGAGGTGTTTAGGTTATGTGGGGAGATTCCTTATGAATAACTTGGTGCCATCTTTGTGTGAGAGAGTTCTTGTTCTCATGAGGCTAGATTAGTTACTGCAGGCCTGGATTCATTCCATGAAAGTAGATTGTTATAAAGGAACGTCTTATCCTTGGTCTTTCTTTTGACATGCTTGTGTTTTGACTTCAGCACAAAGGCCTTTGTCAGCAGCAGAGCAGATGGTGATGTCCTGCTTTTTAACTTGCAGCATGAAGAATGATGAGCTAAATAAACCTAGTTTTTTAATAAACTACCCAGTTAGGTCTTCTGATACAGTAACATTGTAATAGACCCACCGGGAGCAGGATTTGTATTGTTTACTCCTATATCTCTAGGAAACAGAAAATATCCTAATATGGAGTAAGCACAAAATAAATATTCGTTGAATAAATAAATAAACTGAATTACTATTAGAAATGTGGATGTCAGTGAAAGATTATCTTTGCGTTGATGCAGAACTTGTGTATACCCTGAAACAGATTGCATATTTTTAGGAGAATATTAACAGAGAACTAAAGATTGTTGTGTTCCCACTTAATGTGCACGATGTTAGGGGTGTATGGACTCTACTAACAAATTCAAATATTGTGACCTGATTGTTTAGACCCTCTATTATCCTGAAATTAAAAAAGAAATGAAAGGTCTGAAATAAGAATCAGCACTCTAATTAAATAAGTCACAATTTCTTTCTTACTTTCTCTTTTTTTTTTTTTTTTTTTTTTTGAGACAGAGTCTCATTATGTTGCCCTTGGTAGAGTGGCCGTAATGTCACAGCTCACAGCAACTTCAAACTCTTGGGCTTAAGCAATGGTCTTGCTTCAGACTCCCGAGTAGCTGGGACTACAGGCATCTGCCACAATGCCCAGCTATTTGTTGTTGTTATTATTGTTGTTTTTGCAGGTGTCATTGTTGTTTAGCAGGCCTGGGCTGGGATCGAACCCACCTGCTTTGGTGTATGTGGCTGATGCTCTAACCACTGGGTTATGGGTGCTGAGCCAGATTCACAATTTTTTAACAAATCTACTTAAGAATAAAAAACTAAAAATATTATTTTCCAGTACCATTTTAAAACTTTTAATTAAATAATTAACATATTTTACATAAATTTATCACTTCACAAATAGATATTTGAGGGGTTAAGCAACTCATTAAAAAAGCATTGTTCTCTTGAAAGACATATGATGAAGTTTGAATAGTTCCCTGAAAAGATGCAAATGGGAACATGTCTCAAAATATATTTCTAACGTACTCTTGTCAGCACAAGGGAAGTTTATGATTTATATGGCTAAAAGTCTCAGCCAAATGGGGAAGGATCATCACATCACCCATATGCTGTCCAGTCTTAGCAACTTAGCAACATTTGGCAGTTTATGTACAGGAAAGAATTTTTATATTGCCTGAATTATTAAGAAATTTAGAAGACTTTAGCCCTCAGTATAACACTATTTTTAATTTTGTTTTGCTACAACATTAAAATCAATGACAATTTACTTTTATTTTTGTCTTAACATGCCTCCAAATTTATTTCTAAAGGAATCTTGTCAGCACAAGGAATATACTTAAATATACTATTAAAATTATTATTATAAGTGTAATATATACAATGGTAACATTTAAAAACTATAATGTGTGCTTGCTCAATTTTTTTTCCTTTGTGAAAGAGCATTTGATCATGCATTTTGGATCACTAAAATTAATAAGTATATATATAATTTGATCAATGCTGATAATTTATTACCTTGTTATAAATAGCCATTAATTAAACATTCCCTTGATTTCAAGGAAACAAAAAGAATATTTAGGATTCATTTTCACAAGTAAGCATGAAAAGCAATTTTTTAAAAAGAAGAAAACTATAAGTAGAAAGCTAATCAAGAAAGAACATTCTATAACAGTGACTAACAATATGTTTATTCAAGGGGATAGAATATTGTTATCAAAACCTGCATAAAGAGAGTACTCTGTGGTTTTCTGCTGACAGTAACTTATTTCTTAGATGATATGGATAATTTCAAAAGATTTTACTATTCTCAAGATCATGTGTAAGTAGTACATTTCCTACGAAACTAGATGTTTGTAATACTCCTCTAATAGTGCATATGCGTATATTTTTAGATAGATAAAAACAGCTTCAAAAAACAAAAGCTATCATGACATTTTTATTGTTCTTTACAGTATAGTGTTGACATATTAATGATTCCTATCAGGTATTAGATGCATTCAGATGCATTTTTTTCATAATACTTGTATTCTTCACATGCTCTCTTGTGGATGTTACTGGAGGACATTCCACTGGCCCCTGCATCCTGATTATGTTGTCGTTGCTTTCACTTCAAATTCACACATTTCTCTCTTCAGGCTGCTTATGTTTCATGGAACTCCTTTAAGTTTCAAATGGTCTATAATATTGTAGTTTGGTTGTTTTAAAGTGAGCACATAATAACAATATCATATAATAATACCATTATTTTAATTCTAAAAATGTTTTTTAAAATCCATCTTATTATAAAGCTATACCTATAATTTTGTTTTTTCATAGAATTCTTGAAGTGAGAAAAAGTCAATTGTATGGTACTCATTAAGTGAAAATTATAAGACGATGCAGAAAATGATTTTCCAATGAGACTCAGTTTTTATATTTCTTTGTTGTTTAATTTAAATGTGTGACTCTTGAGGATTCTTGATTCAGACATTTTCCCACACTATTAAGGCAAATTTCTCTAGAAGGACTGATAATCTCTATTTTTGCATAAAACTATAATCATACTTCTGCTGACCCAGGCAGGCAACTGATTGCAGCAGCTGTCTCCTATCTGGTTTTCCAGGAGATGAAGAAGAGAATTTCTTCATGTGTCCAGGAAAGATTGCAATCTTCACCTCTGTGGGCCAAGGTTGGAGTACCAGGCTAACCTTGAACCATTCCTGATTAATAGAGTTACATCAAGAGAGAAACAGAATAAAGAAGGGTTCATTAAGAAAAAAGGAAAGAGAATTGTAGAGACTGAGGAGAAAAGGAAGCTGATTTCTTTTTATTCACATATTTTAGGCTCAATTGACATGTAAATTTTTTTTGTTTCTCCCAGTCATGATGAACTTTTCCTTCCTCGGCTTTCATAGCAATTTCTTCATATCTTTTCTGTAACATTTACGATATCCCTTGAGTTCCTTTTTTCCCATGTGTATTTCATCTCCGTCACTCAGTAATAACCACTTGATGGATATATTTCTACATTGTGCAACCCTCAAATAATCTAGCATTCTGTTTATTCATGGATTTAATTCAGTATCTTTTGAGTAAAGGGGATGGGCACATGTATTTTCACTATCTTCCTTTCCACATGCTTTCAAAATTGTAGAAGTCTTGCAAAGCTTGAATGGCTTTTCTATGTAGGAGTTCACAAGAACAAAATTAAGGTATTATTCATTCAGAGTTCTTCTCTGAAGGCTTTGAGGGTCAGTGCCATCCACTGATCTTTTAGTTTCTTGAGGTTATGGCACTGACATTTCCATGGGCTGGGTACCTGTCTCTGGGAATAAGGAGATGAAATATCAACAGCATTGATCTTTACTATCTCAATAAATAGTATAATTTTATTTTTTTAAATTAATTTATTTTTTTACTTATTTTGAGACAGAACCTCACTATGTCACCCTCAGTAGAGTGCTTTGGCATCACAGCTCACGGCAACCTCAAACTCTTGGGCTTCAGTGATTCTCTAGCCTCATCTTCCCAAGTAGCTGGGACTACAGGCACCCACCACAACACCTGGCTATTTTTTGTTGCAGTTGTCATTGTTGTTTAGCTGGCCAGGGCCAGGTTCAAAACTGCCATTCTTGGTGTATGTGGCTGGTGCCATAACCACTGTGCTATGGGTGCCAAGCCTAAATTGTACGATTTTAAAGCTAAGCTATTTCTCTTGTAAGCATGACCTAGTCAAAAGAAACAGAAGATTATAAGATAGCTTAAGTTTAGTAAATAATTCTAAAGGTTAATTATATTTTTCATAATTAAAGTTTTTGACATAGTTTACATAAGAAGTCAATGAGAAAATTTGTAAATGCGTGTACACTTTAATGATTTTTCTAAGTACATAAAGTATTGTCCTTTTCTCATTACTCTGTTGCTTGAAATGTTCTTTTAAAATGTATGTCTACTATGCTAGTGCATTTCAGTATAAAAAAGAAGCTGGGATGGGACCTCTAAATCGAAAACAAAGGACAATGTATTCCATAATACTTATCTGATTATAAGCTGATTATATTTCCTCCATGCCAGCATAGAGACAAAAGTAGAATGTAAGAAAGTGTCATGAGTATCAATTTACCCATTATCTCTAATGAAATTAAATAATGCATGAGGGACTATGGATTGTAATAAAAAATATGCATTGAAATTCTTAAGAGTACAATGAATAAAGTGATTTTTTATTCATCTCTGGACAAGTAATTTTCAGCTTTTTAAAAGTTAGATCACCCAGATGATTATAGGGCTGGCCTCAGGGTCACAAAAGCTGTGCTCTCTGAGGAAGTGTAATCACTGTAATGATAAACCACAACCTATTTCTTATTCTTATCAAATGTTTCAAAAGAAAAGAGTCCTGCAAAAATTAGATCAACACAAATAAAAAATGTAAATAAGCTACTAGCCAAAGAGACAATAATTCTGAAGACACTTCAATTGTTCGGTTTAGTAAACATCGTGACCTGTTTTTTAGTACATTAATGTTTCTACTGTGTTTAATCCCTTATGTTTAAGGCTTAAGTCGGTATTTTTTTATCTTCTGTAGTTAGCATTAGTCTAGTCTATACACTTAAAATTGGTAAAGTATTGATGGTGTCCAATATTTTTTCCTACCCGTTTTAACAATATGCCTGCACAATATGATAAACAGGAGGAGATAATGGAATAGTGATTTTGTACAATAGTCCATAAGCTTCAAAGTTAATTAGAATATAAATATCCTTATGATAGTATGACAGTATGCCTGTGGGTAATTAGTGAACATCATTAGGATAAGATCCACAAATTAAAACACTAACTGTTTTGAATCGAAATGTGAAAGAATGTTAAATAGCTCAAAAATTAAAGCAATACCTAGACTTGACTTCATCTCATCAAATGTCACTTTCACTGAGTTTCAGGTGAATAAATTTTGGAAAAAAAATCAAATAAACACATAAAAAAATTGACTTCCTGTCAATTCCATGTCATATATTTCATATATGATTTAACTGGCATAATCCTCAAATATAGCATAGATTTTAATAGCAGAGACCCTGAAGCCAGGCGTTCACAAGATTTGAATAGCTTCACTTGCTTGGAATAATCTTGAAGTATAATGTTTGCTTTCTGTAAACTTGGGGATATATCCTGTAAATAATGAAAGACCACTGCCCCATGGAATCTTTGGGGAAATTAATTAGATAATACTTGCAAATGTTTTAGTACAGAGTCAGTATCATATAATGCACTCATTAAACATAAGCCATTATTTTATTATCTTTATATACTATTAGCATATAGTATGTTATATTATACTATAGTATATTAGTATTATTAGTATATAGTATTAGTGTTTGTATATAGTATATAGTATATTAGTATTATTAGTATATAGTATTAGTCTTTTTCTTAATAAAAAAAAATTTTTAATTGTACCTTGATTCTCAACTGAATGAATAAATTTAAAAAGTACTTTATTAAGAGTACATATGTATGAAGGTGTGGAAGAAAGGAAAGGAGGAGGTAGTGAGGTGGAGATGAGAGAAAAACAGCAAGACCAGAAGAGAGGAGAAGAGGGGAGGGGAGACAAGGAGAGGGGAAGAGAAGAGAAGTCTTAGTTTTTTTCTCTTCTTTTGAAACGAAGATTAGTACACCATGGAATCTAGTGAGAATGTCCTCATAACATTCAGATTTTCTCTCTAAGTCGATAAACAGAGAAAATTAGCCATGAGTTAGTATTTTCTCATATTATGTATATTTTCTTGTATTAAATTATGTACATAAAAGAGAACAAAGGTAAAAATTATGATTGGTGACCACAACTCCATTTTAATTCATTGTGGGAGAACAGGGTTTCAAATGAACTTGCCTTTTCTTCCTGTTCATCTCTCCACCCCTTCAGTGGTTCTTGTCATTTTTTAAATCTTTGTTTTGTGTATTTTATGCAAATCTTTATATTGTTTTGTTGAAGAGGAATTTTTACTTTAAAAACTCATTCTGTTTTTTGTTTTCTCATGCTGTCTATTCAACACTACAATAGACTTTTCTAATGAGACTGTATTTTTTAAAATTAAATATTGTTTTATTTATTTTAGAATAGTTTTTGATCACCTCATTTCTGTAAGCTCTTTTACTGATTCAAGAGTGTAGTGTAGAAAGATCATGAGAATTCATTTTATCATTTCTTTTTTATTTCCTTAAATATCATTTCACAGCTTAAGGGTTTACATTTAAGGTAATGCTTTGTGAAACTCATTTAATACAATTTTATTTCAGTTGGCATTTTTCTCCATAAACATACTAATTTTATATTAACATGAGTAAACATAAACCTCAAAATATAGGCAATCTCAGTTTCTTTAGTGAAATTCTTACATACATGCACACATACTGAACATAAACACCTATTATTATGTTACTGCAATTTTAACATATGTGATAAAATTAAATTCATGACATTTCAAGGAAAAACAAATATTCAGTCTATAGTAAATGCATGAATGAAAATATTTACTTCAAATTTTCTACTCACTATTATGCATGAAACATAATCTCTAATCTTACATCAAGTGGAACTTCAGTGCCCCAGGTTCAAATACGATTGTAGATAAGATATCACATGTATGTGATATGTTGCCTTTATTCCTTTATCTTTTTTATTTTTTTAAACTCTTAATGTCTAAGCAGGTATAGCAGAATAGCCTTATAACATGTACATTATGCCTCTTGACTTGGGAATAAAAACTAACATGGTTACAGTATGGACCATGGAGAAACTTGGAGAAATTAAGATAGCGTCTAGAAAAAAGTGGTTAAATAAGGAAAAGTTAATTTAGATGAAAATCTAGTTATGTAAAACAAAAATATAATTTTCATTTTTAAATACTAAACAGAAAAAGACAATGTTAAAACTATACAATTTTATTAAAACAAAATTGGGAAGTCTTGGCCCCAAATTTCTCTACCCTCTTTCCCTTTCTATGGAGATAGAGTTAGCTTGTAGAGTCGCCCTGTTTTTCGTGGATTTGTCTGTTATTCAGAATCACCACAATGAGAAAGAGCCCAGTAATAAAGCCATCAATCATCAACTCCCACTCTCCTCACACCTGCACTCTCCTTTCTGTAGCCTTCCTTCATTTTGTATCACAAGCGAGAACTAGGTCAGAAAGGGTAAAACTCTGCAGAAAAGTAGAACAGAAAAGAGCTTAAAGGACAGGACAAATGTATTTTAATGGGAAAGAGGTGATTGCTTGTGTGAAGGCTAGAAATTCTCATAAATGAATAATGCCACACAACATAATTTCATCTACCCTTTAATGAACACTATGTGCTGTACACATACACTTTCCCAAACTATGTGACAATACTATAAAAGGTCCACTATTATTTCTATTTTAAAGACTAAGACATTGAACCTCTTAAAGTGACAGATCGAGATTTATTTTTAATTCTCACTGTCTTTCCAAACTACAGTCTTTCTACTATGCCCAATGTAACCTTTACCTGCTAATGAGTTTTGAATTTCACCCTGAAGTCAGAGGTAGAGTTTAAGTATTGTAATGATGTGATCAGATTGGTAGGTTTATAGGAATAAAATACAGTCAAGCAGAAGAAATATAAAGACCTAGGGGGAGAATAAAGTGATTACAGAGAGATTTATAATTCCTAAAAAAGAAAGCAATCTTCCTAGATGTTGGGCTCAGCCAGAATTTAACTCATAAAAAATACATCACCTAAGACATCCCTTCACTGTCAATAGGCCACTTTAAAGACACTGATGACCATTATTCTAAATTATTGTGTCAGTATTATATGATAGCAACTGTATATCTGAAAGAATATGACAACACCACGAAGGGATGTTTGCAGCAGAGTTATTAATCTTGCTCATTAAACATGAAATTTCATGCAGCCAGAATTATTCTATCTTTTTTTTCCTTTAAAAAACTTTAAACAGGAAGTATGGAATTTAAGTATGGAATTTTTCATCATCAGTCTGATTATATAAAAATCACATAAAAATATGTTCAGAGATTAATTTCAAAAATCTTAGCATGTATACTCTCCTAATGAACATAAAATTAATTGATAATAAAGATTTATAATATTTAAGAAAATGTTTAAATTTTATTTCCTTCATAGACTTCCAATAATATAATATGCTGTTATAACATTATTAAAATACAGAAGAAAATTTAAAGTAGAAATGATCAATTTAAGAAGAAGAGCTTTTAGTGTGATGGAAGAAATTAGCAAAGGAGCAATCTTTTAAAATACTAAAACTTCTTGGAAAAGCTATTACTATGAATGAGAATGAATAATAATTCCACTTTTATTTTGAGAAAGAGAAGTAAATTTATTGACTTTGAGAATATATGGCCTTATATCAGTGATTTTGAACAAATGTGTTTTTAGTGTAAAGTTTAGACCAAATCTTCTGACATTCTTGGTTGTGTATATAAAGATGTCTTATTCTAGCATTTTCTTGGTTAGAAACTAATAGATTCAGAATTTTTTGAAAAGTTTCACTGAACAGAGAATAATATTAAGGAGCTTGTTCCAAGGATAAAACAAACAAACAAAAAGAAAACCCAGATTTTTCTATCCAAGCAAACCATACAAACATTATGTAAGTTTATTCTGTAGCCTCTTAAACCTTCTCTGAGTTTAAATGTAACAATTGCTATTTCAATGATCATTTAAACTGTAAGTTAAATATATGATATACTTTTATTTCATTTTCTATATCAAAAACTAAAAAAAAGAAATTACTATGCAAGGCATATTGTTTAGCGCTTTCCAAGTTTCACTGTCCTAATGACATTTTTTCTCTTCTGTTCTTCACCCATCTATGAATATCACATTTAAAAAATCCCAGCCAATGCTACACTCCTTCAAAAAGCCAAGCTTTGTTATATTTCTGACCAAATGTTTTTAATGTTGAATAACAATATCTTCTATATCTTAATCTTATAATTTAAGATTATGTAATAATATATAACTTAATATAAGCAATGTGATGAATTTTTATGGGAAATGGATCTTACAGTAGAAGAACTGAGTTCAGTTTTAGCTCACATTTACTGAAATTAGAAAAATAGAAATAAAAATGTTAAATTTATCTCCATTGTCCTTTGCAATGAGCGATAGTCTCCCTGAGTTGTGATGAAGTATAAGTAATCTAGGTCATGAGACTTCATTAATTATGGAAGATCAAAGATGTTAAAGGGTATGACTGCGTTGATTTAGCATTGTGTGCTTATTTATTTTATATCTTAATGTATTCTTTCTTTTTTAAATTTGTGTGTCTTTCTATTGGTGCCTGAGATAAAACTAAGTGTACTGCAAATTTTACAACAGTCATTTATTCATGCACTTGCAACAAGGGAAACCATCATCCCTCGTTTATATTTTAGCAGGGAGTTAGAAAGGGGTGTAAGTTTCATAGGCCAAAAAGAGGAAAAAATATAACAGTATCGAATAAGCAAGAATTCTATTAAGCAGGAAG
The DNA here is from genome assembly GCA_963574355.1 of Loris lydekkerianus. Taxonomy (NCBI): domain Eukaryota; kingdom Metazoa; phylum Chordata; class Mammalia; order Primates; family Lorisidae; genus Loris; species Loris lydekkerianus. Next base: position 27,109 of record CAUYPK010024490.1, read on the forward strand.
CAGGAAACACTCTAACGGGACTCTGCTATATCTGGCAATCCTTGGGTACAAGCAAACAGTTTGAGGACATTTTAGTAGAGGAAAGATTTCCCAATGTTATGAGAGAATAGTTTTCTGTGGACAACTATTTTCTGGAACAAATGGGGATAAATAGAGTGCTTTTTTTGCTGTCAAAATGTCACTGTCCTAACAGTCCACATGTAGGGCAAGAGTGGCTGCTATCACAGGCGGTTTCTCACAGGTGACATCCAAATTTCTTGGAAACCTCTAAGCTTTATAATTTTACTTGTAAACTGCTAATCATATGCTCACCATTGATTGCTTCCTATTCTTAATATTTTCTTCCTTAGGCTTATTTAGTAGCATAATATTCTCATTACCTCTCTACAACATCCACTCTGCCTCTGTCAAAGGTTAACTTTTGATCTTACTTTGATGTTTAAACTTCCCCAAAGGTTAGGTCTTGATTCTCTTTTCTCAATAGCCTTTCCTTCCTTCTTGATCTTTCCTTAGTGTTACATTTGAAAAAGAAATGATTTTTTATGATTGAATTACAATGGGTTCTGCTTATACTAAATCACCAAATCACCAATACTAAATGCACTTATAACTGCATATGTGGTTAACTTTTTGAAACCTCATAATTTAGTGCCTGTAGTGATTCTCCTGGACAAAGATCTTTATAACTCCTTTTCTTGATTTTTTTGTCATATTGAACTTGTGTGTATGCCTTGTTTAAAAATACTGAAATCTACCATATGCTGTTATGTAATTTCTCTTCCTATCTTTACTTAGCTTTACATTTTCTTTGTTTGGAATTTATAGTACAAGATGCACCCTCTACCTCCTTTCAATTCTTGCTCAGTTACTATTTTCTGGAAGGTGCAATCTTTTACCTTATTTTTTTTATTTTTCAGTTTTTTTGACCAGGGTTGGGTTTGAACCTGCCACCTCCAGCATATGGGGCCCGTGCCCTACTCCGTTGAGCCACAGGTGCCTCCCCAATCTTTTACTTTATTAAAAATAAAAGGTAGTGATTCATAGAAAATTTACTTGGGGCAATAGAATTAGCTCTAGATATTTTAAAATATAGCATAAAGGGCATGTATACAGTTGTATATGGCAAACAAGATAACTCCATTCAACATGGCAATGCACATAGACAAATCAGGCAACAAATGTTACCTGCACAGCCAGAGCTGAATTTAAGTTAGTGAAAAATCATTTTGTTGTTTTACAGTTTATTTGTTATCAAGTTTGCTGTTACCATTATTACTATTTTATATTTTCCTGTGGATTTTAGATGTTAGTGTGGAGATGAATAGCTTATATTGTGAAGATCACAATTACTGAAATTAACTAAAAACTGCAGTCATTATATAATACATTGTAGATATGCCATGGATGTTTACTGATTTATTCTGTCATGTGTTCATTCATGAAGTTAGCCAGTCATCGACTCTCTTATGCATAACCCTCCACTCTGTTGTTAGAACCATGAGTCAGACACTTGGCTTGTCCAAAGTATGTCCATTTGCAAGGAAACATGCTGGGCCCCTAAGATTTCAAATGAATGTGGCATCTTGCCCGTACTCCCTTCCCTCTTGGGGTACACATATTTACAGCCAAATACTCTCCCTGCACATTCACTTTGTTATTTCAGTTTTCAATGCAGTTATTCGTTGTTTTCTTGATGATCTGGTTCAGTTTTTATAGATTCTGGATATTAGATTGCTGTGAGTTGTATAGTTTCCAATTATTTACTCCCTTTCTGTAGGCTATCTACTGTGTTGAAAATTTCCCTTGCTATGCACAAACTTTTTAGTTAAATTAAGTCCCATTTATTTATTTTTGTTGTTGTATTTGCTTTTGACGTCTCAGTCACAAAATCTTTGCCTAGGAGGCTGATGTCTAGAAGAGTTTCTTTTATGTTTTATTCTAGAATTTTTTTTGTTCAGGTCCTACATTTAAGTCCTCAATCCATTATCTTTTTCTTTTTTTTTTTTTTTTTTTTTTTTGAGACAGAGTCTCACTATGTCATTCTGGGTAAAGTGCCATGGCATTACAGCTCACAGCAACCTCAAACTCTTGGGCTTAAGCAATTCTCTTGCCTCAGCCTCCCAAGCAGCTGGGGCGCCTCAATGTCTGGCTATTTTTTGTTGTTGTTGCAACTGTCATTGTTGTTTTAGAAGGCTCAGGTCAGTCTCAAACCCGCCAGCCTTGGTGTATGTGGCCGGCACCCTACTCACTGAACTAAGGGCACTGAGCCTCCTTAATCTATCTTGAGTTAATTTTTGTATATGGTGAGAGATACGGAACCTGTTCCATTCTTATTCATGTGGTTCTTCAATTTGTCCAACAGCATTTAGTAAATAGAGCATCCTTTCTCTGGCATTTTTGTCTGCTTTGAGTTTTGATTACTATAGCCTTAATCAAATAATTTAAAGTCAAGAAAGGTGATGTTTCTAGATTTGTTCTTTTTTCTTAGGATTTCTTTGACTATCGGGGGTCCTTTTTGATTGTACATGAAATTTAGGATGTGTTTTTCTAGTTGTTTGAGAAATGGCATTGGTATTTTGATGGAATTGTTTAGAACCAGTAAATCACTTTGGAAAGTATGGATATTTTAACAATTGATTTTTCCGTTCCATTAGAATGGAATATTTTTGCATTTGTTTGTGTCATCTATGATTTTTTCAGCAGTATTTTGTATTTTTTCTTGTAGAGATTTTTCATCTTCAAAGTATTTTATTTTCTGTGCAGCTATTTTAAATCATACTGAGATCTTGATTTGACTCTCAGCTTGACTATTATTAATGTATAGAAATGCTACTGATTTGTGTGCATCAATTTTGTAACATGATCGGAGAGTATTTGGGATCTTGGCTGTCCACTTCAACAGAAATAATTGTGTGGGGTATCCTGTTTTGTCTCCAGATTTGAGAAAGCATTTACAGTGGAGAGTCAGCCAAGTCTTGTGCTACAGAATCAGCAAATGAAACAATAGGATGACCACATTGATTTCCCTGCCAGTAGCTTGTGCAGGCATGGAGAGCTGGATGTGGTGGTGTTTGTGGAAGCTATTCTCAGGCTAGTCTATCAAAAGCAGCACTCAGATATCCCCAGGGCTGGGCTAAGTCATAGAACTCCCAGGGAGACTGTTTTGATCTGCTATAACCAAAATTAGTGTGTGGGGCAGGGGGAAAGTGGGTCTGTGTTTGGCAAGGCTGTGCCTAGCGTCCCCAGAGGCTGGTGTAAACACCATCCCCATAGGGGCTGAAGGTGAGTTCTTAGCTGCGGTGGGTATCCACTGTGTGTGAAGATGCAATTACTACCCCCAAAGAACCTGCTTGTGAAATGAAGGCAGTTCAAAATCCAGAGTAGAGTAGACAGAAGTGGAGTTAAGCTTGCTTCCTCTCCCTGGTTTCCAGACAGACCAGCCAAGCTCCTCGGTAGGAATCTGTGTTTGGGCAGCAAATCAGGTCCAGATGGTGAGCCTCCATAGCCAAGGCAGAAACTACTGTTTTCATTTCTGAGGAGTAGGGATGTTTTGTGCATACATGGCAGCACAAATGTTTACCACCCTCTCCTCTCAGTTCTGAGCTCCCTCCTCACTCAAAATGAGTTCACAAATCTCCCCTCCACACCCTACAATGTTTCAATAGAGTGATAGGACCCAATATATCTGAAGAAACAGATCTTCAGATATATTCCTAGACTTACTCATGCCCAGACAAGTGCAGACCCTGACTAGGAAAGGCAGGTTGGTCCCCAGTAGCTTAGAGTAAACTTAAGCCAGCCATTTGGCATTTCACTATATTTGGTGGAAGGGAGTGGGAGACGAAAGATGCCGGTCATGGTGGAAGAAGTCAGGCTAATAGCTCTGCAAAAAGTCTGGCAGCCTTGAAACTTCTGTACTGCAAACCTCTCAGTTCTCAGTGGCCCATGGCCATTGTGGGGAAAATTTACACAGGAGCACAGATCACCTGGGTTCTCCTCTCCCTCCCTGGCCTAACAGGAGGCAGTTGCAACTCCAGGACAGGGCTCCCCAAATTCAGGGAAGGGTCTCCCAAATAGTTCTGGGCACTGGTGTCTGGAATTTGGAAGTCTGTTTAAACCCACATAAGTTCTTCACAGCACTCTGGGTCCTGTGGCTATAAAGGAGGTCTTCTTCAGTCAAAAGTGGAGTGGTTCCAGGCTAGAGCCATTGGTCCTCCTGAAGTAAGCAGGAGTAAATTATCCTAAGAGCCATTTGAAGGCCCTTGAAAGCATGAAAAACACTCACACAGGTATTTGTCTTTTTAGATTCACCCTCAATTTCCCTTCTTGTCTCTCCGTTGGCTTCACTCTTTCTCCCTCCAATGATCTACTCAAAATACAGGGTTTTGATGGCTATCCTTGCTATCTCTGGAGAAGAGGAGTATGTCTTTGATGCTATTAAGCCCTTTTTTCCACCCCATGGATCTTATTGTAGTTATAATTGCAATATACTAATTACATATAGTGCTGAGGATATTTTTAAATGCTTATTTACCATTTTATACCTTTTGTGGTGATGTATCTGTCCGGTATTTTGCTAATTTTTAAATTGGAATTATTTTCTTGCTTCAAAAGTTCTTTGTATATTTTAGTTATTGGATGTGTATTTTGCAAATATTAAATATTTTCTCTCAGTATGTGGTTTGTCTTCTTAAGCTTTTGACAATGTCTTTTGTAAGACAGAAGTTTTAAATTTTAATGAAGTCCAACTTATCAATACTTTCTCTAATTGAATGTGTCCCTGATTTGAAAAGTAATCACCATAACCCAGGACATTTAAGTTTTACTCTATGTTGTCTTTTAGGGGTTTTATAGTTTTATGTTTTACATTTAGGTATGTGATATATTTCGAGTAAATTTTTGTGAAGGATGTGAAGAATGTTTCTAGCTTCTTTTTTTTCTTTTGTGGCATGTAAGTATCTAGTTGTTTCAACAATACCACTTGTTAAAGAATGTAGGAGACTGAGCACCGGGCTTGTAAGAGAGGTCACCGGTTCTTGAGGAAGGTGCTAGAAATGAGACAATCTCTGAGTGGACATGCGACATGGTGCCAAATGGCATAGTTGGCAGGACCTGGCAGGATCTGGCAGGATCTGGCAGGATCTGGACTGAGTCATGGGCCAAAAGGGGAAATTACACTTGGAGTAAGTGAAACTTTTGGCAAATGGCAAGAGGGAGTATTAGCCAGAGGGGGAGCTGCACTTGGATTAAGTGCGATCTTTGGTCTCTTTCAGCCAAAGGGGGAATTTCACTAGGACTAAGTGCAATCTTTGGTCTCTTTTAGTAAAAAAAGGGAGCTGAGCTTGGATTAAGTGTGACCTTTGTCAAAAAGGAAAGTAACCAAAAGAAAACTCATATAAAGTAGTGAGACCTTTAACAAATAGTAGGGGGAGTAACCAAAGGAAGACTCTTACAAAGTAATGAGAACTTTGGTGAACAGCAAAAAAGAATGTTTAATTTCATCAAGGGAACTTGGCAGTACCAGTGTATAATTATAAGAGTTGTATCTCCAATAGGTTTAAATTTTGGGGGGAATTTATCCTATGCTATATTAAAGCCCTTTATATGGGACCCTGAAAACTTAACTAGGCACTCCAATAAAATGAAGTGTTTACAAGATGATGGTGGTAGAAATATAATGTAGGCTGACATTCCAGAGGACTTGTGTGGGAACAGATGACTGAGGCCTCAGTCCCCCACTGCTAAGCATGATTACGGTGGTAATGGGGGGTCAGAATGTGCAGAAGAATAGACCACCAAGTAGATGGGAACATCTGGATAGAAATCAACAGCTTAGTGGAGACAGGATATCAGTAGAGTTAGAAACCAATCAAAAATTACCGTTAAGCTGAGAATATCTAGATAAAAAACACCTTATATCTGATCCATTCTACCATCAAAAAGGAAAATAGGTCTCTTTATGTTTTGGAGGCAGAAAAGACAACATTTTGGAAAGATTGTTTGTAGGTGACTCAAGGTTGCCAGTTTAATGTGAAGCCCAGGGCAAGAGAAGATTCAGCTTCTACATTGAAGTTTGCCAAGTTGATTGTTTGAAATTGATGCAGGGTTCAAATTGATGGTATAAGATAAAATGATATTCTAGCTATTAGTTCTAGCTGCAAAATGCTAGAAGTATTTGAGGTAGATAGATGGAGAGTCTCTACTATATGCGAGTTCTAAAAGAAGAGTCACATACAGACCTTCAGGACCAAGAGAAATGCTATCCCTCGTATGTTAATGGATCCTAATAAAAGAGAACAGGCTAAATACAAGACATTTAATTATTGCTCAACCTAAATTGCTCCCTATCAAAAATTGAATATTGTAAAATCTACCACAGCATTAGGTTGTATATTTTTATTAACTTATTTTTTCCTTCTATTTGGAGAACCTTGAATTAAATGTATTTATCTCTTTAACTTTTTTCTGATTCCTCCATCAGAGAGTAATAACATAACTCTAACATGTGGAGGAAATATTCATTACGTTTTGGTATGATACTTTAAATTCAAACAATTATTTCAATCATGTTCTGAGAAATAAGCAAGTTTATCAAAATAAAATAAAGGAATTGCCTTTGTGAACTGGCCTCAGAACAAAACTGAATGTTTTTTTAATTTGACATAATCCTTTGAAAGAGTGTCAAAAAGTAATAAGGAAAACAATCCTATATTAAAAAGTACTATTTAAAGGCTGCTAAATATGTATCAAACTATAAGAATGTTTAGGGTAATGATATTCTTATTCTTTTCAAATACTTCTCAACTATCAAAAATTTGTATACATAAAATCATGATATCTACATACACTATAGGAATTAAAATGATTTTGTTGAAGTAGGATAAAAGAATTATTTTCTTTGTTACTCACTGTAATTTAAACTAATCCAATAATAAATTATTTTAACGAGAGAGAAATAGTCTCTTAATGTTTTAAAATTAGAATTATTTATTTATTTTTATTATTTAAATAATAAAACGTGTGATATATGTTTAAATAAATGTTTTCAGATTCACTTACATTGGTCTATAAGTCAACATACACTTACAATGGTCTATAAGTCAATTAATACTTGCTTATTTCTCAATTTTCAATTTTTTTTGACTCAGTGATTATAAATAAAATTTATAAAAAGTACTTCCTCATGTTAAATACACACACACACTGGTTTACTTAAAAATGTGAGCGTCAAGCTTAGGATCTTCCGTGGGAGCTTCATATATCACATTTAAGGTTTGATCACTAAAGGACAGTAAAGAAACAAGAGTTCGTATATCGACTGCCTCTTGAATATATGTATGATCATGAAAAAGCCTTTTATTTATTTATTTTTTTTATTGTTAAATCATAGCTGTGTACATTAGTGCAATCGCCTGTAATGAAAAAGCCATTTAACCTTTTTCAACCTCAATTGTCCCTTTGTAAAATGAATAACTGTGGCCAAATTGGTAGTCTCCAAACTTTCTTTGCAGGGAGCAACTGCAAATTTATCCAGTTGAAGAACCGATTGATGGCAGAGCACATTTAGGAGGTCAGATGCAAAACTAAAGTTCTTGTATGTTGCATATGGTTATGTTGTTACTTCTAATGGTGCTCCTTCGCCCATCTGTGGACAGAAAAAATATTAGAGGAAGGAATGTAGCATATATACACAGACAAATCTACCAATTTTAAATTTTTGATTGCTCTCTCTCTCAATTATGGATTTTCTTATTTGTTTTTGGCTTTTTTAAAATTTCAAAGTGCTAATTAAGAGGGGGTATGAGTATTTTTGTTGTACAAATACCTTCTATAGTGCTTAAGTCAGGGATTTTGGTGTGCCCATCCAAAATAGTGTTCATTGTACCCAATAGTTAAATTTTATCCCACCCACACCTTGTCTTCCCCTTTTCTTGGATTCTCATGTCTTTTATTTCACTCTGTCCATGTGAACCTATTGTTTTTGGTTTTCCATTCCTGAGTTAATTCACTTTAGGATAATGGACTCCAATTCCTTCCTTTCACATTGCTGCAAAGGGCATTGTTTTATTACTTTTTATGGCTAAATAGTACCTCACGGTGTGTGTGTGTGGGTGTGTGTGTGTGCATCCATCCATTTCTTTATTATACTCATGAATTGATAGACACTTACGTTGATTCCACATCGTTGCAATTGTGAATTGTTCTGCTGTAAACATTCCATTGCAGGTGTGTTTTTGATAAAAATAACTTCATTTCTTTTAGCCAGATATCCAGCTATGGAATTGCTAAATAAATGGTAGTTCTACATTTATTTCTTTGAAATCTCTATACAGTTTTCCTCAAAGGTTGTACTTAGTTGCATTTCCACCAACAGTGTGTAAGTATTCCTCTTACTCTGTATCCTTGCCAGCACCTATTCTTTTGGAAATTTTTAATGATTGCTATTCAGATAGGAGTAAGTTGCTATCTCATTGTAGTTTTAATTTGCATCTTTGATGATTAGTAAGATTGAACATTTTTTTCATGTGTTTATTGGCCATTTGTGTTTCTTCCTTTGAAAAACTTCTGTTGATGTATTTTTCATGTTTTTTGATGGGGTTGTTTTATTCTTGCTTATATATCTGAGTTCTTCCTGGATTCTGGATATTAGTCCTTTGTCAGATATATAATTTGTAAATTGTTCTTCCATTTCATATGCTTTCTTATTCACTCTTAATGGTTTCCTTTTCTGGGAAGATATTTTTAAATTTAATTAAGTCCTATTTATTAACTTTGTTGTTGTATTTGCCTTTGGGGTCTTAGTAATTAATTATTTGCCAAGACCAATATCTATAAGAGTTTTTACACATTTATAAAAACAGCATTACTTTACTCTTTCAGAGCACTGACACCAAATTGGAGATGCCTCTTAGAAGTTTGGTCCTAGCCTAATGGGCCCCCTCATAGGACCACCAGGCAGCTGAACATCTTTCCTCATAGTTCTGAGTTTTAGTTCCATGGAGCCTTCCTTTGAATGTGTAAATTTTAACAAGGCCAATATTTTCCCTTGTTCCTTCAGATCTAGGGTGGGAAATACTACTAACCTTATTAATTTCATAATGTCTAAGAGATCCATTTGCCATTTCTGTTACTTATTTAACACATTTATATTATAGTTAGTTAATAATTATATCAAAGTTGTAACTAAATTCCTTTTGTACAACATACTAATGTGGTTTCTGTCTCCTGACTGGTCTCTGATTTATAAAATTGGTAAGTTTGTCAACTTCCCTATTTTGAAAGAATATGAATTTATGCCACTTAAATATATGCTGATAAAGTAAAAATCTAGAGTCTGAGCAGTCACGGTGACTTGCCCTGTGGCAATAGCCAATTTAAAAATATTTCCATATATGTTAGAAAAGTATTTTTAATGTTTGCTTTGTTTCCTGAATGGCTTAGCTAAGAAAATGCTCCCTCTCCATTGTATGTATATTGTATTATTTAATTTTATTTCATAAAAATGATTTCATTTTATCTCTAAGATGCCAACTTAAATATTTATTACACTTTCAGCTAGGTGTTCCATTTGCTCATATGTAATTCTTTATGCAATTTTAAATAAAATTGGTATTTTTAATAATTTCTGTATTAAAATATGATCTTATCTTCTCCAAAAAAGAAATACTCCATAATCTAATCTCATTTATCAGAATCATGCCAATTGGCTCTTGACACACACACGAACACACACACTCTCTCTCTCCCACTCTCTCTCTTTTTCAATATTAAGATTTTCTTATTAGATTTCCCCCCCCCAAACACTTCATGATCACATATAAGTGGATTTGCAACATTTTACAATTGTATTACAAACAAATGTTATCAAGGGAATTTTGATTGGTTTTCCTCTTACAGTTGCAACATCATACTGTTCTGAGAACTCCTCAAAGTACTACCTAATGTAAACTAGTTCAATCATAAAACACTTTATGGTTTCTTTTTTCTCATTTGTTTGAGCATATTTTCTGACTGAGTAAATTATGCATTCTTTTCAAATTGTCTATTTGTTAACTAAATAAATATTTTGAACGAAATGTGTTTTATGTAGCTTGTAAAATGTCTTTTAAAAATTAACTTCCAAGAATAAAACAACTAACTTCAGGACAAACTGTTTTTTGGCCAAGCCAGATGTCATTTGTTATGTCAAGATACTTTCCACAATGAACTCTCATTTTTTTGCTTTTTCCTTTCTCAACTTCCTTCTGAATCCACAATATTACTAATTCTAAGCCCCCAAATGGATCCTTCTAGTGCCCTTGTCATCTCATACTACCTGCTAAATCATTCTGTTTTCTGAGCAGGGTGTTATTCATAGTGATTATATTATAATAGCAACTGTTACTGTTCTATTTATTAATTTCTTCACATAAATAGTCATAACTTATAAAACCATGAAACAATGTTTTCACAACTGGATGACTCTCCCTTCCTTCCTGGCAGATCCCAGTGTATTAGATTGTGCTTATTAAAGGAATACATATTGAATAAAACTGACCTAATATCTCATGGGATTAGCCTCCATCTCAACTGTAATTTGCTCCAATCCTTTGTATTAAGAAGCATATTTTCTTTCCAGAGTCATTTTCCAATTTAAAATATGATGATTATAAAATCCTCTGTAATCATTAAAACTGTGATTTTTAATGAGCAACACATATATGTGTACAAATGCATATATATACACAGATGATTGATATATATATATGTGTACATATGAATATAATATATACAGTGTGGCCATAAAGTTTGTATGCAATTTAAAATAGTGTGCGGTTTTAAATTGCACATGAACTTTATGGCCACCCTGTGTATTAAATTGATTTGTTTGTAGATATGCTCTTTACCTGTTAAGTAAATTGTAAATGTAAATGTTATCTTTTTTCATTGTAGTTTCTCCATAGATCATTGATTTTCACAGCTACTCTTTCATAAAAGTATTTGCTTTATCTATATCAATGATTCTGAACCAGTGCACTGTGGTACACTGTTGTGCCCTGAGAGGATTTTACATGTGCTGCAGAAATTTTTAAAACATTGTTAATTATTTTTGACCAAAGTTCAAAGCAAGTAAGTGTTTTCTGGTTTTTTTTTTTTTGTTTTTGTTTGTTTTGTTTTTATGCTCTTTTTTTTGGATCAACATAATTTAAGTTTGCTGTGGAAGTTTAACTATAGGTTCAAGCGTGCCAAGAGATAAAATAGGTTTAAAAATACCGACCTATACATTCTATTTTCTTACCATTCACTTATATGTATATTATTTTTTACTTTTCACACTTGCTTTCTCCATTATCTTCCTACTAAAATATTTTTTTGATAGATTTCCAGTGAACCCCTCATCACTCTCAAAACAGGTAATTGTTTTATCAGTCATTTTACTTTCATTCTCATCTGAATTAAAATATCAATAGATTTCCACTTCCAGCCACGTCAGAGTATTTTTCTGACCAAAATTTCTTCTGAGAAAACTTAGTGAAACAAGAACAAAATTAGGAGAAAATATTATTTAAAGTTATCAGTGGCAATAAAAAATCAGTGATTTTAGCCCCCTCAATCCAGAACAAGTTCACCCTGATTTTGAAACATCACTCTGAGTAAAACTTCATTATGCTGGAGTGTGTATGAAGAACTACAGCAGTTTGGTTCCAGGTTCTATTATTCCTGCCTGAATGTATTTGTTTATAGCCAATTTAACAGTTTTTCTAGCGACAGTTTTAAAGTATGAATTTGTTCTTCTCAAGTGATGGAATTCATTATAATAGTAACAGAAATGACAGTTTGTGCTTTGCTCTGGCACGTCCATCTCCATGAACACCTTTACCTATACATTTTTCTAAACCTTTCTCCCTGTCAGAATAAGTTGACCTTCCCTCTAACGTTTAGGATATATTGCCTATGTCTCTCTGAGCAACTGTGATAATTTATTACTACCATTAATTTTAAGATTCTCATCACCTTTTTTTCAGTTTGTTTTTTTTTTTATATTTCTATGCCACTTATAGTAGTCAAAACTTCAGGAGACCAGATGTCTGTTCCTCTTGTTTATGTGTCTCTAAAACCTAGAAAAGTGTATTATTATATAAAGTAAGAGAAAGAAGCACTTAATGGATGAAATTGAAAGAAGAGGATTAAGAGAAGAATTTTTAAAAGTATTGGCAAAATTCGTAATCCTGCATAATATTTGCAGTAAGGTATTCAAGTTCATTTTTATAAAGTTAAGTTGTCTATGTTTGGCCATTTTGTAAACCTGTGCACTTTGCCACTAACTGGCAACTCAGTGCATTCTATCTAGTTTAGGCTGATAAACTAAACCCTTTCCTATTAAGTTTAGATATCTATAGTGAAGTGAAATCTCTTGAGGCAGCCACCTGCCTATAAAAATATAAATTTATGAAATAATACAATATGATACTTTATAAATAAGAATGTAACACATCAAAATATAATCAGAGAATTTAAAGCAATTTTCTACACATGTAGTATTCCATGTGTAGAAAGTAAGCTATAATGAAAGTAAGCTATCACTGAAAGTAAGCTAACATGAGTTACAAGTTCATCTGACTTCCAATAGGAAAATCTAGGTAAATTTTATCCTGTCTCCCTCTGATACCGAAATTTCACTCTTCAGTAGGTTCTTGGTCTTTGTGATTCGAAGAATGAATCCTCGGACCACAGATCAGTGGTAAGACAGGATTTATTTACAGAAAATACAGAAGTGCCAGAGCTCCTGGTAGAGAGAAAACTCGAGTAAGGAGACTCTCCCTCTCTGTCTGTCTGTCGGCTCTTTGTCTAGAGGTATATATAGTCGCATGGGGCCCTTGGTAGTTACATTTAGCGTGTCTGAGACGTGTCTGGAACAACATGTCTAGGTCACAAATGAATGGCTATAGTCCCTTTCATTCCCAGGCCTAGGAAATAGGGAGCCCCTGCCCACCCTCCAACCCGTGGGTTCTGCTGCTTGCTGCCACTGCACCAACATCACCAAGGCAGAGGCAGCCAGTCTGCGCCCCCCAGCTGGTTGGGATGCCACTTATCCTGTCTCACCTCTATCGTTTCTGAGGCTTTTAGGACTTGTTGTTTTTATTCTGGATTCACTCTGTCATCAACATGAATCTGCTGGAAAATGCTCCTGCAAGTGAATCATAACTAGTTGCTTGTACTTATCAGGAAAAAAAGAAAATGTACCATTTTTCTTTCTTAGCTCCCAATTATCTTTGATACTACAAAGCACATAGTTTCCATATTTTTCAGAAAATATGAAAATAAAAATTAAGAAAAGACCCTTATGGTGCTCTTTCCATATGAAACAACAAAAAAGAAAATACAGTTCATGGATCAGACTACTATGCTGAACATATATAAGATACTTTCCCTTTAAAAAAAATGTATAAGTTTAATTATTCAAACCTTACACTGGAAATCTTAACCATTCTATGAAGTTTATACATGCTATCACGTCTCTCTTTTCCTTTTTCATATACATACACACACACACACACACACTGTATATATATACACATGCACATATATACGGTCATGCTTTGTTAAAGTATTTTTTGTTCAAATTTAAATCTTTCCTGATATTAATCATATATCAAAAATTTAAACATTCTAGCATATAAAATAGCATTGTGACAAAAAGGGTTCAAGAGTACTTATATAAGCAGTTACTTTTTTTTTTTTTTTTTTTTTAAAGAAAGCTTTGCATTTTCAGTTCTCAACTCTTAAACTCTTCTGTCCATATTGGATTTTGCACAGGGTGTCTGGGGCCGAACGTGTATAGAATCCAGGTCAGGAGGCAAAATCAACACGTTGACAAAGCAAATGAGAAGGCTGCATCTGTGTCAGAAATTGGAATAACAGGATTCATCTTCTGTCAGTAGGATCCTATAGGGGGACAAACATGAAAGCAGGAAAAGATGTCACACAGAGATTGGAAGCAGAGTACCAAACAGCAAGTTCTAATTTTAAATAGGCCATCGCCAGCAATTCTTTTCTCAAGCTGTAAACAATAAGGCAAAGCAGTTTGCTCATTTCTATGTTTTAGGAAAAATTTTTTTTTCTTTCCTCAACAACCAAGAGCACACTAGTTTTATATGCTGCCTCAGCCCTTACAATGAAATCTTTTTCACCAATTAAAAATGTTACATTCACTCGGTAGATACATTTCTGGTTATTAACCCTTTGTTGAATTTGTAGCATGCAAATATCTTCTCCCATTCCGAAGACAAAAATATAATGAAAGGAAAGAAATAGATTAAAAAAAACACCCCAAAAGAATATATTATGCCTGCTTCTTCAATCCATGTAAAGGCAATCAACTTTCAGTATTATGAATCATATGAATTAATTTAACATTAAAATTTTAAGACATATTACCCATTACATAGTACCATGCCTCAATATTTCACCGAACAAAATATTATAACATTATCTCATATCATGATGCTTTCGTTTTCTGATGTCTTACGGCATTGGCTAAAACCCCCAATACAATGTGATAATTAACCAGCATCATTGTTTTATTCATTACTAGAGAGTAATTTTTTAATTGTCTTTTTCTTAACTGAGAACATTCATTTATGCATATTTAAACTAAATTAGAAAAGTACTTTTAAAATGGGCAAGATAGTTTTCTTATATATGTCCTTCTCTTAATAATATATGATATTCACCTTTCCATATAAATTTTTGTCTACAATATTATTTTTAATGCCTTCAAAATATTTACTTTGTTAATTTGGATTAAATTTTTTAAAATTCACTTGAAAAGTAAAAAATTGCATATTTAATGTTATAAACATGATGTTTGTGTGTGTGTGTATATATATACGTATATATTTCTACCTACCTACCTTGTGGAATGCCTAAATCATGCTATACTAGCATCATATACTAGTTTTTATTTGAGATGAAAATAGACAAAATCTACTCTCTTACCAATTTAATAGTATAAAATGTATGATTAACTGTAGTCACCATGATATAAATAGATCTCCTTACGTTATTACTCCTGTCCAACTGAAATTTTATATCCTTGGACCAACCCACCACCTTCATTATTCTGGCAACTACCACTTTACTCTGTTTCCATGAGTTTGACAATTTTAGATTCTGCAGCTAAGTGAAATAATGTGGTATTAGTCTTTTTGTGCCTGGCTTTTTTTTCACTTAACGTAATATCCACCAGACCTACATTGTTGCAAGTGGCATAATTTTATTTTTTATGCTTGAATAGCATTCCATTATGTATATATACCACATTTTCTTTATTCATTTATCTCTTCTTGAATAATGAGGTTGATTGTGTATCTTTGTTATTGTGAATAATGCAGCAATAAACATGGAAATGCAGATATTTATTTCACCTAATCATTACATACCTATGTGAATAAATACCCATGGTAGTAGTAGTGAGATTTCTAGCTCACATAGTATTATATATATGTATGTATATATAATTAATTAATTTTTTTTTTTGTGAGACAGAGTCTCACTATGTTGCCCTCTGTAGAGTGCTGTGGCAGCTCACAGCGACCTCAAAGTCTTGAGCTTAAGCAATTCTCTTGCCTCAGCCTCCCAAGTAGCTGAGACTACAGATGGTATTTATACTTTAATTTTTGTGGAACCACTATTTTTCACAGACGTACTAATTTATATTCCCACCAAGGTGTGCCAATTTTCCCTTTCTTCTACTTCCTTACCACCACTTGTAATCTTTCATGATTTTTATCTACTCTGAAGTGATACGTCTTTGTGGTTTTGATGACTGGTGATGTTGAGGGTGCATGCACTAGCGCACACACACAAATACACATATATGCTCACATATATGCTCACATATATGTATGTGTTTCATGGCCATTTGTATGTCCTTTTCTTTTTGATAGATACCAAGCGCATTGCACATTTTTTAAAAATAGCATTTTTCTTTCCTCCTTTTTTTTTTTTTTTTGAGACAGAGTCCACTCTGTAGCCCTGAGTAGAGCACCATCATAGCTTGCAGCAACCTCAAACTCTTGGGCTAAAGCAATTCTCTTGTTTCAGCTTCCCAAGCACCTGGGACTACAAGTGCCTGCCACCATGTCTGGCTATTTTTTCTATTTTTAGCAGAGGTGGGGTCTTACTCTTGCTCAGGCTGGTCTCAAATTCTTGAGCTCTAAGAATCCTCCACCTACGTCTCCCATAGTACTGGGATTACAGGCGTGAGCCAATAGCATGCTTCCCTCTTGTTTGAATCTCTTATGTATTTTGGCTATAAAGCTCTTTATTAGATGTAAGTTTTGCAAAAAATTTCTCCCATTTTGTAGGTTATCTCTTTATTCTTGTTTTCTGTACAGAAAGTTTTAGTTTGAGATAATTCTCTCTCTATTTTTTTCTTTTGTTGCTGTTATTTTTTATATTAAAAACAAAACAAATAAACAAAAGAGACACCCAGACTATAGCATTCTTCCCTTACATTTTTTCCTCATGGATTTACAGTTTCACTGTAAGTCCTATATACACTTTGAGTTGAATGTACATATACTGTGATATAAATATCTATTGTAATTCTGCATGTAGATATCTAGTTCTTCCAATATTTTTAGTGAAGAGATTGCTCTTTAACCATTGGCTGTTCTTGGCATTTTTGAAAAACTGAGTTGGTTATAAATGTATGGATTTATTTCAGAATTCTTTATCCTGTTCCATTGATCTGTGTTTTTATATCACTACCATGCCATTTTGGTTATCATGTTTTTGTATTATAGTGTATGTTAAAGTCAGATAGTGTGATAGTTCCAGCTTTGCTATTTTTAACTAAGAATTGCTTGGGCTAGTCTGAATTTTTTTGAAGGGGAGGTTAAATACATTTTAGGGTGTTTTCCTATTTCTGTGAAAAATTCTGTTACCTGAATTTCTTTCTTCAGGAGGTCCTTGGTCTCAGGAATTACAAGAACAAACCCATGGACCACTTGTTAGTGGTAAAATAGGACTTATTATACAGAAAAGAATAAAAAAAAAGCATCAGGGCTTCTGACAGAGGGAAAGACCCAAGCGGGAAAACCTCCGCCTGGGTCTTTTGTCCAGAGCTATATATAGTCTTGAGCATTACAATTGGCCAGGACTTGGTAGGTGGAAAAACACTTTGTTTCAAAATGAATGAACACATTAATGAATGAATACAGTTCCATCCACTGGGGACAAGACGAATGAGAGCATTAAAGAATGAATACAGTCCTCTCTGCTCTGGGAAAAGAGAATGTGGGGGTCCTTCCCTTCATGAAATTGCACAAGGCCTAGGAAATGGGGGGATCCCTGTTCAGCCCTGAATAGGATAACCGTGTATCGTGGTCCATCTCAGATTCATAAGTTGTGAATGTTGTGGAGGCCAGTGTCACACTGATTGGTCCTGGACTTCCAAATATGGAGAAAGTAGAGGTGGCTGCGGCAGCAGCGTGGGTGGTGGGGTGGTTTCCTCCAGCTTCCTGGGACCCTGTTCACAGCACTTGTTTTTTCCTCCCGCGCCTCCTAGCCCTCCCTTCACAGCAATATTCCACCCCACCCCACCCCGCACCCTAGTTGAGACTCCCAGAAGGCAAGATCGGTCCTCCCAGACCCCCATCAGGCCTCAGCCAGGGTGCAGACCATCCTATATCAATTCCATGGGTACTTTGATGGAAATTACAGTGAGTGTATAGATCGCTTCCGATAGTATGACATTTTAATAATAGTAATTCTTCCAATCCATAAACATAGGTTACCTTTCCATTTTTTATGTGTCTATTTCTTTTGTTAGTGCTTTAAAGTTTTTATAGTAGAGTATATTTGCCTTGGAAGCTAAATATATTTGTACTTTTTTTTGTACAATGTGGTTTAACCTCATTTTTACATTGTTCACTGTTGACTTACAGTAATGGTACTGATTTTTCTATGTTGATTTTGTATCTGTAATGAATTGATTTATCAGTATCAGCTTTTAGTATCCTCTCTTTGTCCTCAACCTTTGAGAATTTTAGTTATATATGTTGAAGTAGTGTTAAGTTTAAACATTGGCGATTTTTAAGCAAAATTCTATATAGTATATTATAGTTGAACAACAAATGTTTTCTTTAAGCTTATTTTTAGCAAACTTATATTGTTTTATTTGTCCAACAAACCCAAGTAGTTCCAGCAGATAACTTTTTGTATCATTGTTATCTTTTTATGTCCAAACACCCATAAACACTAATTTATATGGCAGTAAATCTATACTTGTTTGTTGATCCCTGTGGTAATTTCTTAAATTAAGAGGCTAAAAGTGATGATTCCTTTTCAGATGAAATAGTGACTGACTAAAATGTGTCAATGCTTGTTTTAATTTGATATATGATGACTGTGGGCCACATGTGCAAAATTAAATTGAAATTAATTAAAATTAAGTAAAATTAAAAATTTAGTTCTTTCAGAGTACTAGCTGCATTTAAAGAACTGAAGAATGAGATTGGGCTAGCTTCCTTTATGTACATATACATAAGATTTCAGTATTTAGTACCATTTCATAGCAAGATGCATACTTAGAGAAAATATTTTTTAATTAATCTGTGCTAATTAAGAAACTATGTTAGGTGATTTAACTGAGGGTGCTTTTGTGACTATTATAAAACCATATAGAAATTATGGGGCACCAAACACAGCTATTTAAATCTCCTTGTCCTCACAAATTTCCATACAACAAACAATATTATTTCTTACTCTATATATTCCCCTGGTAGGGAACAGAATCATTCATTTAGTAAGCTATTTATTAAACAAAATATATTGAATGCTACTGAGAAAACAGTCTAGGGGTTTGAATGTTAAGTCAGATATGGAACTCTCCCTGGAAGTCTTACAGTCACACATGAAGTGTGGGTATAGAAACACACAAACACACACATTTTTATTAGAAAGAGTTACGTGCCACAAGAATATAAGTGGGG
This sequence comes from Loris lydekkerianus, assembly GCA_963574355.1. Classification (NCBI taxonomy): domain Eukaryota; kingdom Metazoa; phylum Chordata; class Mammalia; order Primates; family Lorisidae; genus Loris; species Loris lydekkerianus. The sequence continues at coordinate 46,089 of CAUYPK010024490.1, forward strand.
GCAATTATACTTATACATATGTAGAAAGATTTATTTCGTATATTCCTTGTGCCAGACAATGCATCGATATATCTTTATATTATTTGTAAGAGTTCAAACATGTGACTACAACATGGTAGTCTTATCGATCGTAAAAGGGCAGATTTGAAGTTAGATAACTCAGGGACTGTCTAGCAGTTTATTAAAAATAGAAAAATGGCAACGAAGCAAGACAATCCAGTACATCTGTGACAGTATTAAACAGAACATTTTATCCTTTTAAGAGAAAAATTCTGATGGAAAATAATGTGACCTGGAATGGCACTAATACAATTCTATAATAATAGTATGCTAAAACAGACTCAATTTGTATTCAATTGATTTCTATACATTAAAGAGGTAAATGCTATTAATTTACCTCTTGTAAATTACCTTCATTCTTGTTATATTTCCAGAAGCATAGGAAAGAATTCATGATCATCTCTAACCCTGGTTCTTCATCCTGTGTCTCTTATTCAGTAGTTGAGGACACAAACTTGAATGTTATTTTACAATCTTTGTTATCATTCACCCTTAATAATACATTAATCTTCTAGTCTTATTGCATTAAAGTTCTAAATCTCTCTGGAATCTGACTAGTCCCCTTCATCCTGACTGCCTTTATTTTATTTCATGCTGTATACACCTAACTGTATAACCAGACTTTTAAACAAATTTCTTACGCTGTGTTTCTCCAGTTGAGTGCATCAGATAATCAGATTTTGCAATGCCTACTCTACTCTCCCCTAGACGTGAAGTTGAGTTTGTATTTAAAAAGCACCTGCAGAACAGTAGGTTTTTCCCAGAAACAAGTTTATTTAGCTTTAGAGAATAATAACATGGTCCATAACAGCATTACCTTCTGGGAAGCAGCATACCTGAGGTCCCATGTCTTCCAGTTCCAGGCACAGTTTTATTTATTTATTTTTCACAAGGAAATTATGCTGTTTACTTATTTATTTATTTATTTAGACACACCTTTAGATAACCCCATCTCTACAATTTGGGACATGGTAGGGAATGACAAGTCAGGCTGGATGCAAACTATTTCAACATAGAGAAGCCATCATTTGGTGGATCCTTAACTCTTTCATACGAAACTCCCCATTTTCCTCCTTCAGGGATAGTGAACTAACTCTTACTCTCTGGTCCAAATAATGTTACCAATTTCTGTTATTCTTCATGTAACAAATTTATCTTAACAGTGAGGCACAACTGCTTGATCTCTGAAAAGAGTCTTTAAATAGAGGCTTAAATATTTTTATATTTTGCACACTTTACCCTTTATATCTGTGGGGCAGTGGTTCACAAAATCTCCATGAATATAAAAATCCACTGATGTGCAAGTCATATTCCTTATATACAATTTCTAAGTACAGTTGGTGCACTTTAGCTACTTAGCCAGGGGTTTCAATTTGAGGTTGGTTGAATGTGCAAAGGCAAAATCCATGGATATAGATGGTAGATTCACAGATTTTTAAAAATAATTCTGTGATGTGAGTTCTATTTTAATCTTTCAATAGTTTGTCCTTGCCTACAATATATCTTCTGCAAAATGTATTTGCCCTAATTATTGTGCTAGCCTTATTTCTAACATGATTTAAACTTCTCACCTGCTACATGCAAACTTTATATGTATGCGTCAATCAGAGTGGATTCTTCCTCTTAATCGTAAGTTTTGCACATAATGCATTTCTTTTTGACTTCTTAAATACAACCATTATCTTTCATCCTACAATAATTACCTATAATAATGCATATTAAAACAGTGTTAATGCTAATTTCCGCTTTCCCCATGACACTCTGTACTTATCTTTACTATAACAAGTGTCATCATATATTGTAATAGTTGCTAAATAATTAAAAAATATTATCACATGATGATATTAAGAAAAAACTAACAATTTCTAATATAAGAAAGGGTATTAAAATTAAACTTTAGAAAATATAAGTAGGCTAAAATCAGGGAATCCTTCCTTACAGAAGAGAATGAAAAACTACACAATGCAAATAGAAAGTATCATTTCTAGTTTTCTTTAACAAGAATGTTAACAAGTAAATTAAGTCATTAAAGAAAGACAGGTGGAAAAATGCTGGTGCTTTTTTGATCAAGATCAAAGACTAAGCAGAGGAAAGACGTTTCACCCCCAAGAGAAAGCAGATTTAGAGAAGGAGAATGAGAGAAGAAGAGAAAGTACAACCTTGTAAAATGAAAATATTCCCATTATGTTTCTTTACTGGTTTGCAACATTGTTAATACAGGCAACCTTGTTTAGGTACTATATAAATAAAGCTGTTCACAGGGTTTGGTGCTGGCTGCAGGCATCAGCTGCACCAGAACTCCCCATCCCATCTCTATGTATCTTGTGTGATGTATTTTTTCAATGAGTCCCCATTCCCACTCTGGTTCGTTTACTCTTCGCATTGTTTGGTGAAAGTTAGGTTACTCAAACAATCTTTGCGGATGTTGCTTAGGGCTTCTATCTTATGGTGACTCTTAACTAATCATCTCAGATAGAACATTGGCGTGCCTGGCAGTGATGCTGGCTTTCTGCTGAGCAGTTAGCTGCATTGATAATTAAGGTGTCTATGTGTGGCCTCATTGGCATATGGGTTGCAAGTTAGTCACACTTCTGCCGTGATGTCTGAAATGTCTGCTGAGATGTCACAGAATGAACAAACTAAGAAAACAAGGTTATACCTGTTTTTAAGGCCTACCCTCATAAGTCACATGACATCACTTCTGCACATATTTGCTGTGAGTCACTAAGGCCACATCCGGTTGATTACATTAGATTACCTAACATGAACATAATCCCCACCTAACTGTTAACAGTAGGAATTTCAACGAATTTGCAGATTAAAAAAAAATCATTTTTATGATGAGCCAAAGGTAACCATTTCTTTAGAAATAATTCAGTACCACTAGTAAGAGAAAAGCCTTCTAAAGTCTTTAATGAGTTCTGCAATCATTCCAGTCTTCTTTCTCTAGTTACACGAAAATCAAATGTCTCCAATTCTCATTTGAATTCTGAGAATTATTACTTTCTGGCAATTGTCTGAGCCTATGGAGTTTTAGTTAATCTTTATCAAAGGCAAAGATAATAGGTGTATACTCAATACCAAGTTCTGAAGCTCTATCTTTTCAGAACTTGTTTCCTAGTGTTCTTGCTTGAAAGTATCCGTTTCCTCAACTTCTCCCAATCACTGTATCTAGACAGATGTACACCTCCACTCAGCAAGATGACCTTGTTCTGTCTGTGTTCCTCCTCCCTGCATTGCAGTACAATATTTTTTTCTAAGCAGAAATCAGGGAAGATTATAGGGTTTACTTAGTTTGTTTCTCTTTTCTCAAGGTCCACATTCTTGTGCTGCTTGTTGTCAAACAGCTGAAACTTTTTTCATATATTTTCTACAATGTTGTAGTTGTTTGTAAAGGGAGGACAAGTCTCAAACTAGTTAGAACCACACAGGAGTAGAAGTCTCCCTGATTTTTAAAAAAACAATCATCTAAAAATAAATTAGTAAATAATCTCATTATGTTAATTTTTAATTATAAATATAATGCATTCTTATAACTAAAATAATGTAGAAAATAATAATAACCTCCTTCTCATTTCTCAATCTGTTTAAAGTGAGTAAATCACATATTTTTCGCACTTTAATCTCTCAAAAATTAAAGTAAAATAAAATAAAAATCTAAGATTTTATGTAATTTGTAAATTACTAGTATTTTGAACTTATGTGCTTCCACTCTATTTTTCATTTGCTATTTTCCACTCATTCTATTCTTCCTCTCTTATGATGTAAAATATAGAGCTCTTAACTTGTCTTTGTACTGTTCTGTTTTGATTTTGTTTCCAAGAAACCTCTGTCTCCAGAACTTCTCATGGTAGTTCTATTGCACTAATAATGTCTGCTTCCTTTGCAGATGATACTTCCTTCTAAAAAAAAACAAAAAACAAAAAACAAACAAACAAACAAAAAAACTCCTAGTCAATTTTCCTTTTAACATATGCTCAAACTAAAATTAACTTTTTAAATTTCCTTTTACTCCAAAAATAATATAAGGTAAATAAGTTCTTATAAAGCAAATGTTTTTTTCTTTTGTTTTCTTCTGTATTTTTATAGCTTAAGCCACTGTTGTAAATTAATAAATAAATGAAAACAAATTAATGAGATAATTTAAATATTAATATAATTTAATATTCTTATAGATTTACTAGTGTATATTTATTTCTCAATGTTTTATGTGTTTGTTATATAGTTGAAATTTGTTTATAAAGTAATAAATGGTAATAACTGCTATCTGTCATTTGTAACTTTTAACTTTTATCAGTATTTATTATAACATTTTAATGTTAATCCATAACTCTATATTTTTAATTAAACAAAACACACCTGCATTCTTTTGGTTGACATTTGCCTGATGCAAATTTTTAATTAAAATTACAAATTTAAACCTAGAGAAATGTGCACCAAACATCCAGATTTTAAAATGTTAACATTTGCAAGGTTTACCTCAGATTTTTTAAAAATATTCAAATGTTACATGTAGCTAAAACTTTCTTGCCAACACAAGTTTCCTTTCTTCAAAGGCATCTACTTTCCAGAAGTTAGTATGTACATTTTCTATTGCATGCATTCACATGCTTAAAAAATATGTTATTGTTTTGTGTTTGTCAAAATTTTTATATAATTGAAATATAACGTACCTATGCACTATTTTGTTCAACAAGCAACACGATTCAACTATTCTGCCCCATGTGGACACAGTTCATTTGATTAAAATTCTATGACATATAAGTTAAATAAATCAAAATTATTTATTTTCCATGAGTTTTGACTATTTATTTATTATTTTTGTAATAAATGTGTCCAATATATTCAATATCTGTCCAACACACTTCGATACATAACAGATTATTTGGCATCAATTTCTAGATGAGGATTTAGTGAGTCACAGGTCATATGCATCTTCATTTTAATAGATATTACCCAGTGGCTCTTAACAAATCTGTCATATTTATATTCTTACCAATAATTCATAATAGTTCCCTTTCGCACACAACTTTGAAAACACTGGGTCAAATCTGTTGAAATATCTATCATATTCTCAAATTTTTCTTCCCTAGTGACCATGCTACTTTTCTCTCAATAGACAACTCTCATATGGGGTTATTCTTTTCAAAAGAGCATGTTTCAAGTTGAGACTAAAGGACTTTTTTTTTTTATGTTGCATATTATAGGAACTCCAAAGTGAGCCAAGATTTCTCTTTCTTTCTGTCTCCCTCTTTCTCTTTATCTCTTGCTTTGTCATTCCAAGATTATTACTGCAACTCTGGCTTTCTTATTCCCTTCAAGAAAATGGAAACATTCCAAAAGTAGGTTAGATTTTGCATCAAGTGGTCATCAAATTCAAATCAATATAAGAGTGTTAGGTCAAAGATCTTGTTTGTAACATGTGTGGTTGTTCTTTATTATAACCACAGACAACTCAATATGGTTTAACTTTGTCTTTGTATAATAAACTGTAAATTATTTTTCCATGACCATGGAATCCCAGGTCGAAGGTCAGGTAACTAGAGCATGCCCTGAGGAAGGAGGTATGAAACCCCAGGGTAGAACCTCAGTGCTCTATTTAAGGTAATTGAGACTTCATTGAGAAGGGGACTCTACATTGCAAGAGCCAAGATCTATTCTTATTGAGCCCTGGCATCACTCCTGGCCATGTCCAGTGTGATAGTGTTTCCTGGCCATACCTCATTGCATGATACAATCAGAACACATCTCATTGCCCTATGTTTATAAAACCTCGTCTAGCCTCAAGCTCAGGTAGACAGATTTGAACCTGATTCCTGTCTCTGTGTTGAACTACTTGGCAATAAACGTTTGTTGCTGGAAGAAGAAAAGTGCTTCTGGTAGGATTCCTTTGCACATTAACAAGTGAACCCAGTCTAGCTCAGTGACATTATTTCACAGTACTAACAATTTCTTTTATCAACAGGCTCACACACAGTTATCATAGGCCATTAATTAGAGCACGTCTGAGCCCTATGGTTTAAGTACAGAAAATGAGACAGAGGGCAAGCTCAACTTTAATTTTATATAACTTTGACTTATCATTTCCAAATGTTTCTCTAAGACTCCTTTTAAATTCTAAATTTTAATTTAAAATGCATGATGTGGCAAAAATTTCTCACAAATTTGATTAATAAGCCATTTAAATATTTGATTTACTTATTTAACATTGAGTAAAATTACTACATGTTTCTAAAGTCAAGAGGTATGTATGGTGTTAATTCCCTCACAATCCTCTGTTCCTCTTCCAGCTTTCTAACATCATAGAACCAAACTTTAATACTTTTCTCAGTATTCTTTAAAATTATTGCTTTGTAAATATGAATTTCTTTTTAAATTGCTGCAGGTTTTGCAGAAATTATGTAAAGTGGTTATCTCACTTGCTGTTAGGCTCCTTGCCATTAGACTTAACAATCTTCTATAATCAATATGTAAAAGCTCATAAGTGTTTTTGTCCTCTTTGCTTATACTTTGGATTACTATCCCCTCTCTAGAGATTCCTATTTCAAAAGACTCAGCCTATTCCAATAGACTGTTATCATTGTATTTCCAATTTTACGAAACCTGTAATTTTAAATTACATTTTGTAGAAAAGCATTTTATATCTTCGTTTAATTTATTGCTGTAGAGGGTTTATGGTTTTTTAAATTCTTTATAGTCTCTATTGTTATATATTTTTATTGTTAATGTTTATCTGTGTTTTATTTTTTGGTAAATTTATTAAATACTTACCATTTTATTACATTCTTAAATAACTCAACCTTTTCTTTTTCTTTTTTTTTTTACAATCTCACTTTGTCATCCTTGGTAGAGTGCTATGCCATTACAGCTCACAGCAACCTCCAGCTCTTGGGGTTAGGTGATTCTCTGCCTAAGCCTCCCAAGTAGCTGGGACCACAGGCACCTGCCACAACACCTGGCTATTTTTGTTGTTGTTGTTGCAGTTTGGCTGAGTCTGGGTTCAAACCTGCTACCCTCAATATATGGGGCCGGTGCCCTACTCACTGAGCCACAGGCGCCAACTTTTTCTTTAAATGAATATCTTTACTCTGTTTTCTGATTCATTGCAGTTGAGTTGTTAGAATGCAATTGTTTTTAGAATACAATTTCTTTATTAATTTTTTTTTTTTTTTTTTAAGACATGGTCATTGTCCCACTTAGAGTGCTGTGGTATCATTATAGCTTACTGCACCCTCAAAATTCCAGACTCACTGATCCTTTTGCCTCAGTCTCCCAAGTAGCTGGGACTACAGGCATGCAGCACCATGCTGGTTAATTTTTTTTATTTTTTTTGTAGAGGGGTGTCTTACTCTGTCTCATACTGGTCTCCAAGTCCAGATCTCAAGCGATCCTCTTGCCTTGGCCTCCCAAAGTTCTGGGATCAAAAGCGTAAGTCATGAGCCCAGAATGGAATACAATTTTAAGGGTATAGTTTTATAATCTTTTATATTTATGTAAAGTAACTAATAATGTTGCCTCTTTCATTCTGATTCTAGAAATTTGAGGGTTTTTTTCTTGATAAATAAAAAAGTTTCTCCACTGCTTTTCTATTATCTGTTTTATTAAAATCTCAAATGGTAAAATATACAAATGTATTCTGTATTTATTCTATTTAGTCTATATTCTGTATTTACTGACCTATTGATTCATGCACATATCTTATTGAAGCATATGAGATATTAATAGTTAAAATTTTATCATGCATATACTGACTCTTAACTTGTTAAGTGTGCAAAAGCAAAACTATATTGAGAGCAGTAATGTAAACTGCTAACTAATTTATCTATTTAGAGATAATTTAACATATGTAAATTCAACCTAGTTAGACTAAGAGAGTGTGAGAATTTCACAATATATTCAGACTTCACAAAAGTTTTAAACCTCAAAAAAAATCCTTCGGGTGGTTTTAGGATTTTGGGCTTGTGGCCTTCATTTTTATAATTTTTAACTATAAAAAACATAGTAGACAGACTATTTTTCCCTATTTTTTTAATCAAATGGTGAAGGGAATCTTAACACAATTAAGATAAAAATAATTTTTTAGTTAATCAAGCTGTGATATATGAAGCACTATTGCTGATGCCTGTAAAAAAAGTTTGCGTGAAGCTTATTCTGCCCTTTGAATTGGTGGTTCTGGAAGCTAAACCATGAGTGTCCCTTATTTCTAAGCATGTACAGCTCAAGCCTAAGCATATACAGCAAAACAAAATTTAGGGTGAGAAAGATGGAGGGAAGGAAAAGTTTAGTCTGATGAAGTGAAAAGTAGAGGCCCAAATGTAAAATCACTTAAGATAAAGGGACCCTGTAGGAGGATGAATCTCTACACACTGAAGGCCAAGATATCCCACTCTTCTCTCTTGGAAAGACCTCCTGCCATTTTGAAAGTTGTTGCTAAAATTATGGTTATTAGAAAACAAAGTTTTCAGCTAATGGTGCTTTTCTTACATTAAAAAACATTAAATAAAAACACTAATAAGAATCCCTGGTATTGGGAGATCTCTTGCCCAACAATTATCAAAAGGTTGATTTGAAATAGTGAAATGAATGGGATTCTTTGGATGCTGGGAAATTTCCATAATCCCCAGGTTCTGGACACAGAATAACACTATATTTGACTTTATTTTTTAGTTTTGAAATGCAATATTTTGTTTTCAGACTTTTAGTGGGAACCCATAAATAAATCTTAAATGAGATGTCTTTGTGTGTCTGCTTTGTGTTGATCATGTATTTACACTAAATTTAAAGCAAGCAAGCAAAAACTACAGAACTTGATTTAAAATCCAGTGAAAATGTTGAAGCTAATACTTAATATTTGTAAATATAAATTGCTAAATTCTATGTTCTATGAAAACTGAGGTAGGATTAAAACGTGAATAACTAATACTTAATATTTGTAAATATTAATTGCCAAATTCTATGTGCTGTGGAAAAATGAAAACTGAGGTAGGATTAAAACATGAATAGCTTGCTTATTTTAGATAGTTAAATAAATCAAATATAATGCAAAATTTTCTACTGAATTATGCTAATTCATAGTCAAGGAACTTAAAAATATTTTGAAATAAGCCTACAAAACTATCTTTTTTAAACTTTAGATGAGATTTTAATCTGTAATATTGTAGTAGTTACATTTACTAGTGACCTTACTATCTTATAGAGGCTTATTCTTGAAATCTGAGAAAATTTTGAATATATTTAAAAATTAGAGTTTAAACTAATTCTAACTACTGTAAAATATTAATTCAATTTAAGGTCAAAGAAAATGAAGAATTATTAAGATTTTTTGAAAAATATCAAAGACATGCATTCTTTTCATCTTGTTTTTTCATCTTGTTATATCTTCAATGCTGTATAAAAATATGTTTGAGAGAGAAGATAACTCAAGTTCTACGACAATAGGACTATATCTGTTCACACTATGAAGATAAATGTCAAATATTTAAAGTAAAATAAGAGAAAATTATCCATGAGATTTCAAACACAAATACCTACAGAAATATTCAATTCTTTATTTACTTTTTACTATTTAAATTTTTTATTTGTATTAAAACCAGAGTCTTCTTAATATTTTATTTGATATTTGGAAAATTTATAAAATTCATTTTTAGAATTAGGACAAAGTGACCTAAAGAGGAATTTTCTTTACCTTTAGATAATCTGGATGAGAATCCAAAGGTTATCAGCTAGCCCTTCAGATGATTATTTCCTGTCCTACTTAAATGTCCTGTGTCTCTCACATGAGCAAAGAAAGGATGGTACATCATGTGCAAGAATCTTAGGCCCACTTTTTTATATACTCTCTGGAGATCACTGTTAAGAATAGTTTGAACTTTACCTATTAAACACAATGTTATCTAATTATTTGTAACCTCATATTAATCTGAAATTTTAAAAAAGAATAGTTTGACCAAAAAGAATAGCCTTTTAGTTCATATCTAAATAGTTTTAAAGTTTTATTCAAGTTATAATGACAGTAAATATTTTGCAATGACAGTTTGCCTATTTTCCTGTTATGTAGAAGTCTGTTTTACAGATGACTTCATTTATAATTACAAATAAATGTTTAAGTGCTTTCTTTCTATCTTTAAAATTGTTTTCTTTGCTAGTGACATTTGAAAAATCAGGTTGTAAATTATTAATAATTCTAGCAACATGTTCATTTATCTTGGAAGAAGCAGTTTTTAAAAAATACAAAAGTTAACACAATATAATATTTCAAAGTTAACATAAAAACATGACTAAAATATAGGACGATGCAACTTTAAATAGTCAGGAATCCCTTTTTTTGCCCTAAGAAATGCAATTCCTGCCTAAAATAAAAGACAATATATTTATCTTTTAGAAAAGGTCTGTATAAGCCAAACAGTTGATTGCTTCATCTTCATGTCTTTTATATAACTTGTCATTATTATTACCTAATAAAATATTTTCCAATATTTACAACTTTTAGAAAGATTCTTCAATATTATCCTAACATGAAAATAACAATTTCCCAAAGCTATAACACAATCAAGTTTCCCAATTTAAAATAGTGGCTGAGTCCTGATCAAGTTCAACCTCCAGAAATCTTTGGAGTCTATGCAGAAGCTAACTAGACCAGATGTAGCTGATTACTCACAATCTTGCAAAATAAAAGAGCTAAGACATGAGGATACCAGCCCCTATAATCTGGCATTTTGGAAAGCTGAGGTGGGAGGAACCTTTGAGTTCAGGCCTGAGCAACACAGCCAGACACCAACTATACAAAAACAAACAAACCAAAACACTAGGCAGTGATGGCAGTTGCCTTTAGTCCCAGCTATTTGGAACGCTGAAGCAAGACCTCTCAAGCCCTGGAGTTTGAAGTTACAGTGACCTATAAGACCCCGTCCAATAATAGAAAAAAAAAAAAAGAAAGAAAGAAAGAAATGTAGATATCCTCATCTTATTACAAAGGAATATTACTAATTGGGTCACCAGACACACTAGTTAATTTTCTCAGATCACTGAGTAATTATAATTGTCTTTCTCCAATAAAAGAATGTAGACAATAGTTTTGTATAATATCACTAGATGAGAAAAAGAAAATCAACTTGTTTATCACTAAAACTGATATTTAAGATATTTTTATATGTGCAATTGGTAACTGGTAAGTAATCAATATATTTTTAATATTGATTGGTACCTGGGAGATAAGGTTGTATTTACACATTAATTAATAGGAAGTGACCAAATCTTGAAATTCTGCACCATAGAATAGACAAAATATGTACTCCATTCTGAAAAGAACAAGAAATGACTGATAAGTATGTTTTTGTTAATGGTTTTGTTTTCCCCATAAAACAACTTTCAGATATTCCAACATATGGTATTGTGATGAATCTGACTGCTAACAGTTCATACTCCTTTATGACCAAATACATTATTTGTCCACAGATTGGCAGCCATTTTGCTTCACCAAAACAATTTTTTTTTTTTTTAATGTACATTGTGACTCCACACTCACTATGGTTTTTTTTTTTTTTTTTTTTTTTTTTTTTTTAACTCAGGGTCTCACTCTGTCAGCTGAGGTATAGTGCCCTGGCCTCAACCTCACAGTGATTACAGATGCCTGGCTAATTTTCCTGCTTTAACTACAGACAGGATCTCACTTTGCTTAGGTTTGTCTCAACCTCCTGACTTCAAGAGATCTTCCCACCTTATCTTTCAGAGTGCTAAGATTACAGGCATGAGCCACTGGGACTGGGCCAATATTTTTGTAATTTGATTTCTATGTTTCTGCCTTTAACAAGATGGCAGGTTGGTGGGAAGAAAAGAATTCAGATTCATCATAGGACACTTCAAATATCAGCAAATAAGACATGGTAACTGGAAAATCACATTCTAATTTGAACTTCCCTCATCTACATCTTCACTCATAATGAGATACACAGTATTGTTGTACCTGCCACAAGTGGAATTATAGAGAAACGCCCGCACGCTGAGTTCAAATTAAGCAAGGGTCCTTTATTGGGCCAGCCAGTGAAGAGCAGCCTCGTATCACAAAGTCTCTTGATCCCCTTGAAGTGAGGGTGCAGAGTTTTTATATGGCACTTCAAGCAGGGGATGGAAAGCCCTAATGTTAGCAGAATTTTGCAGAAGCTGATATCTGCAAGTTTAGAGCTATGGGGAGGGGCTTACAATGCGCACAGACATACCAGACAGACTTACGACAGGATTGTGCTTTCCACAAGGTTTTTTCAGTGTCACAGGATTCTGCAGATATCTCAGCTAAATTTCCTTCCTGTTTTTGCCGGGTCACTGCTTGCTCACGGAGCTATTTTGGTGACAAAAGTCAGGGAGGGGGTGCTGCAAGCTCTTAACAAATGGAGTAAGTCTGGTTCACTTGCTCAAAATGGATAGAGTTAGGGCATTACAGTATTATATCTGATTTTAGATGGAAGTAAACACAGATGCAACTACCATACCAACAGTCTTTTGAGATATATTTTTCAGATTTTCTTCTTTTGGGTTGTCATTATTTATTCACTTCCTAAGCATTGTATTAATACAAATGCCTCCCTTTGTTAGTTTTCTTCATGCTAGTGTGAGTTTCCTAAACTTAGAATGTCATAAAAGTTGAAGTACTATGTCTTGCAGAATTGTTTCATTGAAATGGTAGAGAAAGAAAAATAAATTACAATGACATATAGAAAAGACCTACTGTTAAATGTGTAAACTAATCTTAAGAATATGTGAAACAAAAATACAAATAGGATGTCTCAATCTAAATGGTAAATAATAGAAAAATTTAAATGATTTCTTCTCACTTTGAATTTATTAATAGTTTGTGGTTTCTCTCACAGCTTACTAAGGTAGGTGATTGACTTTAGATGTTACTTTTTGTCATAATAAAATAATTTTTCCCCACTAACGACATTTTTCTGTAAATGATGTTTTAGCTGTGTCTCAGAACTTTATTTTGTTATGTTTTTATGTTAAGTATCATTCAGTTCAAAATATTTTAAATTACTCTACGATTTCTATTTTTGAATCCACGTTTACTTAAAATATGTTCTTTTCAAATGTGTTAAGTTTATAATTTTAGCTCTTTCATCATATTAGTTATATTTCAATGCTCAAGAACTACGGATATTAATGGCCGTCCTACTGGGCACTTCAGGTGTAGTGGATGTTTTTTGTAAAATACAGGATGAAGCTAGACACTAACATATCAAATTGTGTCCTCAAATAATTTGGCTTTGTCAATACATTTACAAAGTGTGTAAGGCATGTGGAGTTTGCAAGGTAAGTCCAAAACCCAAGGGAGTATATGTTTTTCTTGGCATTATTAGTCTTGAGACAGTATTTCAGATTATCTACGTTATGTAGTAATTCCACGTGGCTATACTGTTGGGCCCACTAGGAAATCTTACTTGAAGAAAATACACCTCAGATGGCTTAAAATAAGGGCATATGGCATACTTCTTTGGTGCAGTACCCAAGAACAAAAGGGACTTTACCTAACACATGCAATAATATAATGTAATTGTTTGTAATATCATATTAATCTGAAATTAAAAACTACCTTGTAGGAGACCACATACCAAGCCCTTGGAAATGGTCATCGGCTCTTGAGGGAGGTGCTGGAAGGGGGACAATCTCCTAGCCAGCATGGAGATGTTTGGCTGGCCGGAGACAAGCCCTCAAGCAGCTGCATGCATTAATGAGTTAAGATCCGTTGCTGGTTAGCAAGCAGGTATTATACTTTGGACATTCTGTGGTGCAGCAGGGTGGGAGTCCTGCTCAGGGGGAAAAAGCAAGTAGTGATCATTAAGCATGTAACTCTTGTGCATGGGCCCTCACACCTGTTGTGTAATGCTTCAATAAAAGGCCACGGTAGAGAGGGCTCGAGGCTCTCCCTGGAATATGGGAAGCGCCCCTCTTGCAGGAATTAGTACCTTCAGTCTGTGGTCCTGGCTACTTTTAGTCACTCAGTGACGGGGTCCCCACAGCAGGCCCTGACATAAGGTCAACAAGAATGGGGTAGCGGAAGTGCACCAGCAATACCCATGTGTTGGCTTACACTCAATTTGTGACAAATACAATAAACAGATGGAAAATGTAACAATCAGGAATAGTCTATTTTAATTTTAACTTTTGACGTTTCAGTTTTTAATCATTTAAACAATACCTTTCCGTACCTTTAATGACATTTAGTTTTATACATAGCCATAGTCACCAGGCTTTTCTTTGTTTTTTAATACATGGATTTTAAAAGACTTACTACAAAATAAAATCACAGAAGATTTCAATTTTTGTAAATATGTGTATCTTCTTTATGTGTAGTTAATGTAATCTTTAGCTATTCTGTGACAAACCAAATCAATCATTAATGAATACTTTAATGTACAAAAGAAGTCTACCAAAAGAAGCATTTTCTAATTCATATGTTAAGTACTTTCTATGTGTATATAACGTGCATATATTACATTTTTCATGTGTCAAAGTATTTTATATATTTCACTTTTTTTTTTTTCATATTTCCTGAAGTGGTTTCCTCCAGTAATAACCTACAGGGAAACTAAGTACAAAAGAAAATCTGGTAAAATAACTGTAATATAATATTTATTTAAGCAAAGTTTTTCAGGTGTGTTTTCTTTAAGATTTCTCAGAATCTTTATATTTTAATTCTTGATAGGGAGATATGATATACAGAAATTTATTTGAGCATCAACCTGTTATGTAAAATACAAGAAAGTGTATTTCACCAAAGATTGTTGAGCAACATTTCAATTAGATGCTGAGAAAGCAAAATATTTATCCCATGATAATTTAGCAACTTTCAAATGGATCTACAGAGTTACAATTTATAATTATGCTTCTATGCATTTTAGATAATTGATATACAAATTATGTTATTAATTTTTTTCTCCTCATTTGTATAAATGAGGTTAGAAATTTTGAACAAATAAATATATCAGGAATACTAAGAAAATAATTCGAATGCAGCTGCAACAATTTATAAACATTCTAGCCTTATTGTGTACCTATGAGGTGATAATAATTAAATAAGAACAAAGAGGCATGGTTATAATAATTCACATTATGGTTTCAGTACAGAAAATTTGCAATCAACATAAATAGCAAACAGAGGCTCTTTATAAGAAAATGACATTTATTCCAGAATAGACCATTGTTGTGGGGATACACATGTAATAGGAAACTGTATACTCAGAGAGTTAATAAAAGACAAAGGTTTTCAAAGGAAAAATGAATATTCCATAATAGTTTTGAGATAATTGTCATTAGCTAGAAGGATCAATCAATAACAAGAGTGACATCAGTGTGAGTTGCTGGCAATACGTCCTCAAAGAAATATTTTGTGTGTAAGATGGAAAAGGCCTTTGTTCAAGGTTACGGTTTTTGCAGACTCTTTTATGATAGTTTTGCTATTAAGCATTGATGCATGAGAACACTCTCTTCATAGCCTTCCCCAATGCTATTTGTCACAGTGCTTTTTTTTTTTTTTTTTTTTTAAACACAAATGGCTCCATTTTGATTCTGACAATAATTAGGTTTTTCCTTTTGATCAAATTCTTACTCCAAAAGCCTCTGTAATCAATTATTCTGTAGGTTTTGATGTCCCTAGGTGGCAGAGTAGATGCATCCTGGGATGCTAATATGGTCTCATGTGAAAGGGAGTGAAAACAATTAAAAGTCAGTGTCAAACTCTTTTAGCCACATTTAGGCAAACAGGGAGCTTTGAAGGGAATGGCTGTCAGGATAAGTCTACCTGAAGTCTATTATTGAGTTCAATTTTGTCTGTTTCATAGATGTTTGTTATCATTTCAAAATGCTAGGCCAACAGAACTCTGTTAGGAACTGTAACTTTTTGAAGTTAAACAAGTGGCTCAGTGCCTGTAGCTCAAGCAGCTAAGGCACCAGCCACATACACCAGAGCTGGTGGGTTCGAATCCAGCCTGGTCCTGCCAAACAACAATGACAACTATAACAACAACAACAAAAAAAATAGCCGGGCATTGTGGTGGGCGCCTGTAGTCCTAGCTCCTTGGAAGCAGAGGCAGGAGAATTGCTTGAGCCCAGGAGTTGGAGGTTGCTGTGAGCTATGATATCACAGCACTCTACCCAGGGCAACAGCTTAAGGCTCTGTCTCAAAAAAAAAAAAAAAAAAATTAACAAGTAACAAATGAAAAGTTTAAATGAGAAAGTACAAAATAAAATCAATATTAATATGGCAATTCCATTTTGCATAACGATATGGAGCCATGAACCTAGGTTTCTAGGTTTTATGGCAACCAATTGAATAAATCAAATGACCATTAATCTATCAAGTGGAAAAGGTCAACATTAAGAGAGATGAAAGTCGGATCACTAGGAGGAGTCTGGTTCAGATATCTTGGGGAAAACTATCTACAGTGTGAAAACATCAACTTCTAATCCTGGTTTGTAGATCTTTCCCCCCAAACATTTATAATAATGCTTTATTTGATATTTGCAAGGCAAAGCGTTTTTTATCCTTTCACTTTTAACTTACCTTATTGCTATATGTGATGTGTTTTCGTGTGATAATACATAGTTATATCATGTTTCAAATCGCCCCACCAAACTCTTTTTTAATTGTGTATTCAAACCATATACACATATTAAAGATTATTATTAACAGATCATAGCTAACTCTGCCATTTTTATTTTTTCTACTGTACTATCTCCAGTTTTCTATTTTTGTTGTTTTCTTTTCTGGACTAATGTGAGGTACTTGATTTTTCTTTCTGAATATTATGCGAGTACACACATTTTGGTTATATACATTGCTTTTGTACAGATAGTGTGCATTGTACCAGTTAGGTGTGAATTTACCCAGCCCCTCTACACCTCCCACCTGTTTGATTTCCCTTGAGTTTTACTTCCATATGTGCATGTAAGTGTTGATCAATTAGTTACAATTCTGGTTTGTACGTTTAATATTTCTGGTTGTGACATTAGGCAATTGAGTGAACAGTTTATGTAGCCCACACATCAAGCTCAAGACTTCTTTTCTTCAAAGGTATTTAACTTCAGCTTACACAATCAAGAATAGAGTAAATCTTATTCTTAGTAATCCTATGGAAGAAATTTGGATTGGAGGAACCTACAAGAATTCAGGATATAAGTCTAGTTTATAGATATAACTCAAGAGATGTGTCCAGAGCTCCAATCTAATAATAGATGTATTAAGCTTTTTTGTGGGGGAGGCATAACTCTTTCCAGCTACATTTATCACGTAGGAATTTCATATTTAAGAACCTCCTGAGATCAGGAAAGTAAAATAAAAAAGACTTTAAACGTTACTTCCAGTCTCAAGGTTCCAGTCTGTGACAATTTTAATTATTCACTGTAAGCCTGGGAGCCTCTAAAACCAGGTAATAATATGTACATTCTGAAATATGATATTTTAGTCAAAGCTCTAGTATTATAATCAATGTCTCTAATTGTATCCTACTATAAATAGAGAGTAAATTTTTACTGAATGAGAATACCCATGAATATTTTTCCTAAGTTTGTAGGATCAAATAGAAAAAGCAAATGTTTCTAATTTTGATCATGAAAATGTGTTTTAATAAATTGCTATGAGATATAGATAGCTTAGAAGAGAAAAATTCTTTACATCTGAAAAACAAAATATTTGAGAACAACAATGTACACATATTTTGAAGACAAAATGGCTGACCAGAGACTCCAGCTGTCAGTTCATTTCAGGAAAAAGAAAAAGCTTTAGAGGACTATGAAAAGCTAGCAGACCTTCATAGAATGGGTGTTATTCCCAGGGAAAAGTGAGAGAACCTATTAGAGATTCCATGGGAAGAAGTTGCAGAGCAGAGCAAGGAGGATCAAGACATCAGCAAAGGACAACCGCAGAGAAACTACTGTCCTAGTGAGAAGAGTGGTGGAGAGGTCTGCGTCTCAGCCAAATTCCTCCCATAAAGAAGTTGTACTTGAGCTTTACCTTAGAATGGAAAAGAATGTAACCTAAACATTTGTGCCTTCATATTAATAATATGAATTTTTAAAAAAGAAGCCTCAGAATGAAGGCACCTGGGTTAAGAATGAGAATATGGA
Organism: Loris lydekkerianus; assembly: GCA_963574355.1. Lineage (NCBI taxonomy): Eukaryota > Metazoa > Chordata > Mammalia > Primates > Lorisidae > Loris > Loris lydekkerianus. The sequence goes on from CAUYPK010024490.1 coordinate 64,266, forward strand.
TAAGAGCATGTTTGGACGGGAACAAAAGTAGTCTCAGTCCTCATCTGCAATTTCATTCAGAGAATTGTAGAGCAATTGTGCCTACAAGTCTGGTGTGGGGAGGACAGCTTGCCCTCATGACATGTGCCAGGCAAAGCTTTGTAATTATTTATACTTGGGCCTAAAAAATTGCCCATAGGAATTTACAGAAGTTTTCACTGCTAAACAGTATGCAGTTCTTCATAAAATTAATAACAAAATCTCAAGAAATATATAATATGGAAATATAAAGCACAACTGATTAACCGTATTTTTAATTATTAGAATAAAAAAACTCATTACTTTTTGTCCCATCGGTATGGATTAATATAAGTGTGTCTACAAAAAACAACCTATTTAAAACACTGATGAAAATATTATCTTACTATTTATTATTAATATTATTACATATTTTATTAGTATATGAGAATCATTTTGCACTTAGATATTTTAGATAATTTAAGTAAAAAGTCCTGAGCATGGAATAACAGATACATAACTGATATTATTGAAAATCAAAGATTTGAAAATTTCAATTTTATCTAGATAAAAGGAAACAAATGATTTACTCCTTAAGGGTAAATTCCTTATGTTCATTTTAGGATGTGTGCAATTTATTGAATTGGCAATCTCAGAACATGATTTTTCTTAATTTTAGCATTCAACATTAATCATGAGTGAGCAGTATATATAGAATTCTTATTTTATTTCCTTATAAAAAATGATTCTTTGGAGTTTTTTTTTTTATTATAAATCATAGCTGTGTACATTAATGTGATCATGGGGCACCATACACTTGGTTCATAGGTCATTTGACACATTTTCATCACACTGGTTAACATAGGCGTCCTGGCATTTTCCCGGTTATTTTGCTAAGACATTTACGTTCTACATTTGCCAAGTTTTACACATACCCTTGTAAGATGTACCACAGGTGTAATCCCATCCATCCCCTTCCCTCTACCCCCCTCCCCCCTCCCTCCCCACCCTTTCCCTTTTCCCCCTATTCTTAGATTGGAACTGGGTAATAGCCTTCATGTGAAGGTCCTAAATTAGTTTCATAGTAGGGGTGAGTACATTGGGTACTTTTTCTTCCATTCTTGAGAGACTTTACTGAGAAGAATATGTTCCAGCTCCATTTCTGAAGTGAAACCATCTGGTCCCGGACTTTTCTTTTTGGGGAGGTTTTGTATGGTTGATTTTATTTCCAAACTTGAAATGGGCCTGTTCAACATTTCTACTTGGTTCTGGTTAAGTCTTGGAAGGTGACGTGCTTCCAAGTATCGGTTGATTTCCTTCAGATTTTCATATTTCTGAGAGTAAAGTTTCTTATAATATTCATTAAGGATTTTTTGGATTTCTGATGGGTATGTTATTATTTCATTTTTGTCATTTCTGAGTGATGGGATTAGAGATTTTACTCTTTTTTGATTAGGTTAGCCAAAGGGTTATCTATTTTGTTGACCTTTTCAAAAAACCAACTTTTTGATTTATTAATCTGTTGTATTATTCTTTTGTTTTCAATTTCATTTAGTTCTGCTCTAATTTTAGTTATTTCTTTTCTTCTACTGGGCTTGAGATGTCCCATTAAGTTGTTAACTTCCTCTCTTTCCGTTCTCCTGAGGAAGGCTTGCAGTGCTATAAATTTCCCTCTTAGAACTGCCTTTGCGGTGTCCCAGAGGTTCTGATAGTTCGTGTCTTCATTGTTCCAAAAATTTGGCAATTTCCTTCTTGATTTCATCTCTGACCCAGCTGTCATTCAGCATAAGGTTATTTAGCTT